>JAIXMF010000219.1:0-23104 GCA_025201365.1 Syncephalis plumigaleata | reverse complement strand
AACAAATAGAACATCAGTTAATCATATCAATATTATGCTCATTCTTACTATACACTAAGTGTCACTTACCATTCAGCCCAATTCCAATGGAATCCGAAATTACTTAAATGATGAGCGAAAAAGTCACAGAATCGATAAACACAACCAACGTCCATATGATCGATACTATCGAATAGTAAACTTATGGCTCGTCCAAAGTAAACAAACAAACAACTAGTCAAGGCAATTATACTATGATTACATTCTACACTCTACATTCTATAAACACTAAAGGATATCACTGGTGGAAATGTATCTGATACTGCCTTGCACATCTCCATTAATACGACACCGTAGTAGACTAGTTTCTGTTCGGGTGCAGGTAACTCGAATAGCTTGCCTAGTATAACCTGATTCATTCATAACAGTATATTAAAAGATAGCTATATGAATAATAATGAATTACTTACCTCGGTGATAATAGCTTCAATTTGCCAACCACCTACATCTGAAGTGACTTCCGGCATTGCAGTGTCTCCATCATTTTCACCACTTGGTGTTGCCTTACCCAATCCTTTGTTGAAGGTGGCCGGTTGAAAGTATTCTCGTAGTACCATCAAGTACTTGAGACATTCTTTCCGATTAACTTCGTATAATTCCAATATATCACTAATCATATCACGTAGTACATGACGTGCAATAGAAGTGGTGGCCGGTACAGAGATTATCGATTCTGGTGTCTATAATAGTCATTCGATGTAATCAATATTAGCTACTATCTAGATGAACTATTGTCATAATTCTATATGAGATAATTACCAGATTGTCAATAAATAGTTGGAATTCCACTTTTACTCCTGGATATTTAGTAGTCTGTTTGTCTTCTGGTATATTGATAGTAGGCAATGAATGCTAATCATTATCACAGTATTAGTTATTTACTAGTAGCTAGTACTAATATTTGTATTACCTGTCTATTATTAATAAGCAAATCCTCCATCATAGTGTATACCTTGGGTAGCATGGGCAATTCCCAATTGTCTCCCCTTAGTTGATTCAATTGTTGCCATAATAATGAGATAACCTAATATGTATATATATTAGTATATAGATAGATAGATATATGCTATCACTAGTAGTATTACCTCATTCTGAGGATATGGCGATACTTCATCACGGAATACTTTTAGTACATTGATGGGTAGTGTTTGTTGTTGTTGTTGACGTGCTTGCATGTACACATCCAGGAATGATAATAGAGCGTCTAATTCATTTGATGCTCGTTTCTTGAGCTCTAATGCCGACTAACAATCAATGCTCATTAGCTATTCAAGAAGAAAGATGACTAGTTATCACGAATAACATAAAGTAATAGTCACTTACATAAACAAGTGCATCCATCAATATATACGCCATACAATCGGCACGTGCCTATTCCATTCATCATGACATTAATTACAAAGTATCTTTATAGCCTTGCTAGTTATATAATAATACTTACACGTCGTACTTGTGGTTCCTCGAGTACTGCTGTGAAGTAACGCAATAGATTGGCATATACTGCGGCAGAGATAACATTCGTATTAAATAACTCGCTGAAAAATCGAAGCTATTAACAAAGTGAGACAACAAAGATTAGATATATATATATATATGTAAATAAACTTCATCTATATTACTTACTAGTAATTTGACTTGACGCCAATTAGCACGATTCAATGCTTGTTGCAAAGCATCTGCAGCCATTCTTACAAATAGCTCGGCTGTATCGGGTGATCGTCGATTAACAACACTAACAAGTGTTGCGTATACACTTGATTTCATAGGCAATTCCGTAATACTAATAGTAGACAATATTGATTAGACTCATTCATTATTATATTGATATTGATGCTTACCAGGCACGCATCGTCTTGAGAATCAACTCAGAGTGTTGTCGATATTCACGATCGATAATCTTGGCAAGTGCTTCAACTGCATCTTTAAAGTTCAAATTAATCTATAGCATAAGCATGTAGTATTTTGTTTTGTTCTCGTCAATATCAACAATATTATTAATAGTAGTAGCAATAGTAACTAACCTTGTCACCAACTCGTACAAGAAATGAGGATATACGCTGTTCTGGTGTTTCCTCCTGTTGATGTGGTTGCGAGTGATCCTGACCACGATTATGATTGCCTCTACCACCGCGTCTCTCATACGGTTTAGCGTGATGAGATCGTCGTTGTTCTTCTCGGTGAGAACTACGGCTCACATCTACAGCATAAGGGTAGATAGTATAGTCATTATTGCACGTTAGTATACATAGACCTCGCTCATCACTAGTAGTGATCACACTTACGTCCGCGTCGTTGATCGTTGTGATCCATGCCAGTATGCTTATTGATAGTAAAAATAACTGACTTGATAATATCGTAATAAAATGGCAAACTGAACGAGTTAACGCGTTGATTTTTATCTGACTAAAAAGTGACTTTATTCAAATCATCATCAATCTTGACTGAATGACGATAATAATGCAAGTTGACTTGACTTTTCTATCCATACACATTGTTGCTTTCACGTCACCTGGTCCTTCTCTCTTCTTGTATGCTTATGGTCTTTTCTAACAACACATCCTTTCCCTTCTAACTGACAATCCCCCACTACGTTTACCTGCTTACTTGGTTTATTCTTTCGTTGTATACTCTTGGTCATTCTATCAAAGTTGTCCAGTGATCATGGTTCTTTTATCTCTTCGCACTGTGTCAGCCACGGCATGGACACTAGCAGTCAGTTTAAGTAGTCTACATCTGTCTACCTTTTCGTTTATTCCTTTAGTATCAGCGTCCGGTGGTGGTAGAAGTGCCGTTAAGGTTGCTTCATTACTCTGGTCACCCATAAGGTAATATTTGGTATATATATATATTGCTAGCAGTGTTGTCAGGCTAAATCATAAAGCTAAACGCTCACTCTATTCACTAGCCATCCTTTACCCAATGACCCTTCAAAGCAGGAAAAGATATTGCTACAACACGAGGAGCAACATGTATTCCAATTGCCTATGGGAGATCATGCAGAGCCTGCACAACGACTAGAGACTTATCTACGAGAGTGTAGTCTCAAGGCACTGCTTTTGGTTGAACGTCCCGAGGCAAGTTTCCCTTCTACATAAACTATACTTTGAGCGTGTAATAATAATAATGATTATCAATTAGGGTGCTGATACACCAGCAGCAGAGGAAACTGCTCTTCCACTAAATGACGAGTTGAAGGTAATATCATTATTATTATTGTCATCATTGTTTACTTATCTATTTGTATATTAGCAACGAGTGATATCTGAAGGCGATCATGTTCGTATTACTGAACATGATGTGGAACAGTATATGAAACGATCATGTCATGCTTCAGTCATGCAATTCACTGGTACAGGTAAGTTGTAATCATCATATTATAATAACATAGTAACTTATTAATGTTCAATGATTATACATGCCTTAGATGATGTTTTTATGGATCTCAATGATATCTCCAGTCATGTTGATAAACCAAGATTGATCAAGTTATCGCTTGCTCGTTTACCGGCCATTGGCAATGATCAACGTATTGATATGATACATCATCAAGGTGATTATATATATATATATCTTAGTATTTACTAACAATGACGATAGCACGTACAGTCGGTGCCATGATCGATCTAATGGAGACTAGTTTCAAACAAGATTATATGGTATTATTTACAGGCTCATCCAATACTAGAACCGCACGTGATGATATCTTCACCACCGGTGTATTGATGGGTCTCATTGTTAGCGCTATATTGATCGCCATTCTTATGGTAGGCATTGGATGGTTGAGTGCCATGCAAGGAGCAGTACCTATGGCTCAACCTAAGCAGAAGAAAGCTTAATGCTTATCTCACTCACTCACTCTCACTTACACACAAACATAACATTATATAAAAAGGTTTCTGTTTATTTCAAACAATATTAATATTAATATTAATATATATATATAATATATTGGATTAATGGACTATATCATGATTGTTATGAAATGTAACAATCAAATAATAAGAAATGCTTCGTAATTACTACTACTCCTCCTCCTACTACTACTAATATGCTATTCATTAACGACGACGTTGTGATCGTCGAGGAGTGCTTGTTTCTTCAATGGCTTGAACACTAGCAATTCCTTGTGCTTCTACTGCAGTAGTATTGGCAGTAGCACTGATACTATTAGCAATATTCCTCTTCTTCTTATTCTTCTTTGATTTGCCGCTAGTTGATTCCTCATTGTCGCTACCTTCACTGTCACTACGTGTATCTTCCGGTTTACGTCCACTAATCACTCGACGTACAATACCGATAACGAGGTAGAACCAGTAGACACACAATAGTTCCAATCCACCCAATAGACACACATAACTGATGTAAATGCCATAGGTGTGGTAGTAATGACGTGATGGATCCCATTGGATTAGATTGAATCGTGGCATGTCACGATACACGCTATAAGTGAGAACATTGAAGAATCCATGACGTGTAATCACCCATCCCACTAGGAAGACGATGAAACAAGCGTCGGTCGTACGTTGCCATTTTATATAATTGAACACTTTGGCCGTCTATTCATCATTATCGTCATTAGTAATAATACTCATCATATAACATCATAGTCACTTACTGATAGAAGGATATCGGCAAAATCCATACAACATAGGATAGCATTGCCAACTGGTGTCAAGTGCGTGTAGTAACTCTTCATAATTAAGATGATGGTAATCACATGATGAGCCATCATGACACCGTAATCTTTACGTTTCTCCTCAACATTCACGATAATCAGTTGTTGCCACCAGAATGCCAACTGAATCAAGTAGTAATGCTTCATCGCGGATGTCAACTGGTTGAACGGGTAGTCACGCCATAACTCGTCGAGATTGAACCAGTATTTGCTGTTGTACATGATCCACATGCCAGCAGACCATGAAATGGAATAAAAGATAATCAACCAGCCTTGTTCCATGAATCGTTGCAATTTCGATTCCGAGTAGACACCCTGCGAATGAGCAATTGGTCGTAGTACCCATTGCATGGTCGCTGCCCTAAGGAAGGTGAAGATAACAATCCAATGGATGACATAGTAGTAGTCGTAGTAGCCTCGTTGATAACGAGGACCACCCTCAGGTTCGCGCAACTCCTCGGTGGGAATGGCGTGTTGCAGTTCTAGGAAGGGTGCCAAGGCAGGCAGTTGGAAGATGAAATGTCCCGCCAACATCATTAATATGATACTACTTGCCACACCTATATAGATCATGATATGTACATGTACATGTGTATATGAGTATATGAGTATAGAAATAAAGTAATTATTTAGTAGTTCACTTACGTGTTTCACCCCAGTGCCAATAACCACGTAGTGTACTGATAAGAGAGTTTGCACCACCGGCAGCAGTGGTAGTAGTAGTACCAGTCGTCGTTGTTACTGCCCCACTTCCTCCTTTTCCAGCCATGGCTCGTTTATTATGATGCCATTGTGCTTGAGACGCCGTACTTAACGGAGTAAACACCATACTGTTGTATAGAGAAGAGACTAATAGAAGAGAAGAGAACCACTACTTCCTTGTAAGAGTAATAGCAAAGAGATGAAGACAATAGATGCAATGGTATAAGATGAAGGTCAAATATATAATTAATATAGCGACACACGTATACACACGGTATCGTTGTCGTAGTAGTAAAAGTAGTAAAAGTAGTAAGACACGCACACGCACACGCACACGCAATAGTAGTATATATATAAATACTAATTATTGGTGTAAATCACAATAACCAATAAAGATAATAAACTAAATATGAATGAAAAAGAGTCGAATAATTTAAAGAAAAAGTGTACCCCATTCATGCCTCGATGGTAGGCTTCTTAAATACAAGCCGTAGTAAGGATCCACGCGACACCATTTACTATTCCTCTAGTAAGTGACCACATGGCACACGCCTTTAACAACATCGTGATCTATTTCCATCCGTGCATAAACCATTGGTGGAAGGTTACCCATCATGCTCGGATGTTCAATCCGGAGTTGTACTTACAGGCAACACACACACACACCTCACACCTCACATGTGCATATGAGTGTGTGTATATTCATAATTGATTCAGCTAGTGCGGCAAATGGATTATCTCCAATTACCGACCTCATTGACTATATTGTCTACTAGCTCATTTTCTATTAATGACATTGCATTCTTGGCAAATGAAAGGAAGTTTCCATTATCGGATAGTCGTTATCCATGTTAACATGCTGATCTTCAATTGTACAATTGCCAAGAGAATCCACTGTGAATAATGAGGAAAACAAAGATGCATTGATAACTTTATTAATACTATTGATTATTGTGCCATACTATCCAATTGCATATAACTATCTAATTCACGGTCAAGATCTTCGGCTGATGCTGTCGGCTGTTGCGTTCTTTGTGGCTGTCTGCCACGTCGTTGATTTGTACGTCGACCACGTCCTTGCTGGTTAGCATTGCCA
This sequence comes from Syncephalis plumigaleata, assembly GCA_025201365.1. Classification (NCBI taxonomy): domain Eukaryota; kingdom Fungi; phylum Zoopagomycota; class Zoopagomycetes; order Zoopagales; family Piptocephalidaceae; genus Syncephalis; species Syncephalis plumigaleata. The sequence continues at coordinate 16,592 of JAIXMF010000219.1, read as the reverse complement.
TTGCTGCGTCGATTACCTCGTGGACTAGCCTCACCATCGGAATTATTTCTGTAATGGTATTCCCCATAGATATACATATAAAAGACATTAAGGAGGACGTCAATAATTGCAGTTAAAATAATGAGTGATATGATTCGATATATATACATATACATATACATATACATATACATATACACATATTGTTATCTCAAACTTGGTTCGCTTGATATCGACCATTTCACCATAGTATCTATCGTTTTATACGTACATTTTCTCGCCCAAACGATCTAGAATAGATGGGCGTCCCGTACGATTATCCTTGACACCAAAATACGTGATATGCATGGGTTGATCTGGAATAAGTATAGTATAATGTGTGTGTTAGTGAAGAGATTAGTGATCGGTTCCTAGTTTACTTACTATCAAGTGGCACCTTGTCATATCGTTCAATGGCACGTCTTGCACTATCTGCATCGTTAAATGTGATATCGGCCACGCCCGTTGAACGATCTGCCTTATCGTAATGCATGTATACACGTTTAACGGTGCCTACTTGACTAAATAGCTCCTATAACACATCATATATCATATCATATCATGCATCAATTAGACAAATGTAACATAGCTAGATATATATACACATTAACGACCTACATTTAAATCATCCCGTGACACGTCATAGTGCAGATTAGTCACAGTGATACGTGTATTGTTGTTGTTATTGTTGCTATTATTATCAGTATTGGCTGCTAATGCTGCACCACGGAAACTGACTGTAAACTGTGGTTGAACACTGGTATTGGTATTGGTAGTACCAGCTTTTCTTCCGCTAATCTCGGCGCGTGCATCACGTTGTTTACGAGGAGTATTGCCTTCGTATAGATCGTGTGTCCAAGTCTCGTTCGAATTACCCGATGACTTCTATAGTAACAATACATGTATCTAGTTTAGATACTATTCACGTTATCTCTATCATATTCCTTACTGGTCGTGTATAGGGACTATTTCGTTGGTTCTTGCGATCTCGACGATGTGGCGCACCAGCACCAGCACCAGCAGCATTGTTATTATTGTTGCTTTTATTTTGACCGCGTACATTACGACGCCTATTGTTATTGGATTTCTTTGGACTTGACGTCTGACGAATCACGTCGTCTAACGCCATTGACATTAGATTTGCCATATTGTTATTGTGATTGAACAAAAGTATGAGAAACGATAAGAAAGAGCGAAAGAGTGAAAGTATTGGGAAGAAAGTGTATTAATGAGTTTTGTCCCTATTAATAGACACATGGTCGAAAAATAATGGCGATCGTGCCGCTTGCAATGCTATTCGTGATATCGTGTGGATGTCCAACAATTTACAAGGTCAATTAATGCGTACATTGTGATAAAAGTAGGTGGACATGCAATACACATGACTGTTACATGATATCATATAATAATAATAATAATGGAATCAATTAAACGACAGTAGTTTTAATGATAGTTGGTGATACTTCATGTATATCATCGAAAGATGACGATCTATGATGATGATGATGATACTTGGAATGAGATGATAAAGCAGTATCATTCATGCCATGAACTGAACCACTTTGATCTACGATTAGCCATGAGGCAAGAAAGTTGACGGCAGAGAATGGTGCTAATGCTAGGAAACACCAACGAGCAGCCATGGCTAGACTACGCGTTAGTTGCAATTGAATGGTGGCATCAGTTTCGAGTGATAATAATTTGGGATCACCCTCCAAATCTTTAATAGACTACATCATTATTAGTAAGCTTATTACTGCTGCTACTATTATTATTAGAAAGTTAGACGCGTGTCGCTTACCAATAAAGAGCCACTGCTAGCGAGAACATTCTGCAAATGATAATGGAAAACATTGGCAAATACACTGCTAGCAACTGCCATGCCAACAACACCTCCGAGATGACGAGCAAGCATTAGGGTTTGTGTTGTGGCATTTGCAGCTATTATAACGCAATAGTTAGTATATATATAATGATAATAATGAGGCATTCGAATACTTGCCATGATGAATAGAGTTACGCTTTACTGCCACTAATGCCGGTTGTATGGTGAAACCAATACCACATCCTACCATAGCGATATAAACGACAACATGCATCGGTGGGTTGGCCAGACTATCGTTGCTCAGATTACGCGGTATGTTGGCGGGTAGCCCCAACATTCCTAGGCCTATCGCCATAAGTAGTTGACCCATTATTAAGGTGATCACGGCAGGGTCAATGCTATTCCGATGGAAACAAGATCGATGGTATGACACAGATTGCTGGTTGGCACGACGTGCTAGTCGAGTCTCTCGTCGATTCAGTAGCCATTTGGTTCCGGCACTCGTCATTAGCGCGGTTACAAAGAGTGGCAACATCCAGAATCCTGTATCTAGACTGGAGGTAGCATAGGTTGTCTTGATTCATTATGAGGTTAGCTTGCCAATAGAGTACGCGTATTGTTTCGCTTACTTGTAGCCAGATGGGCAGATAATAAAGGATTGCAACGTAGATGGCACCTGTGTTAAAGTTCAACAACCAACCGATATAAAGATTATGCGTCCATCGTTTCGAGGGATTAACCAATGGATGCTTCGACCAACGCCACTCCACTAGGAGGAATATCACTAGCATGGCAACTGCACCACTATAGAATGATATGACAGTCGGTGAGAACCAGGTGTAAACGCGACCGCCCCATGCTGTCCCCTGTAGGAATAGGAGTATGGTAGCGCTTAATAGTACTGCACCAAGTAGATCAACTCTTGCTTGCTTTATCGTATTGATGATGCCGCTCGTATTGCGTTTCATCGCTCGACTAACACGACACCATACGGATAAGTTTGACATCATCATACTTTCACGAAGTTCAGTCGTGGTTCGTCTACGTCGTGGAAGCAACGCTAACAGTACAAGTGCCACGCCGCCAAGCGAGATGGTGACGTAGAAAAAGGCGAACCATCCCAACGATTCGGTCAATGCACCACCTAGTAACGGTCCTATAAGCGTGGCCAATACTCGAGTAATAGTCACGATCCTTTGAATAAATCCATTATACTTTGATGCAATATGTTCTATAATATTTCAGTTTGTTAGCCCTACACTCTATGAATGAATGAACGAACGAACGAACGAACCTAGCATGGCATCACGAGAAAGACACGTAATGATACCGGCACTTAGTCCGGTAATGGCACGAGTCATTGTTAGCGCGTTGAATGTCGATACGAACAATGTCGACACCGTAGATACAATGAAGAGCACGAGTGCCGACAACATTAGACTATGTCGAGCTTGCGACGAGTTCACCGCAAGTTGATGGGCTATCGGTTGTCCCATCGCGTAAGCCAGCAAGTAGGCCGCAATAAACCAGATCATCTTATCAAATGATTTGTAATGTAAGACCATGGCTGGCGCAATAATCGGGATAGTCAACGAATCCATAGTAACCGCCAGTAATGCCACGAGCATACTAAGATCATCAATAATAATGAGAATGACATTAGTAAGGTGTTTCCAATATATTAAAATAGTAGGTATTGTACTTACCCTATTAGTACAAGTGCATGACGCCATGTACGTACTACAATGTCAGTATTTTGACTTGACTGAGAACTCGTTCGTCGTTGTCGAGTATCTCGTCTATGAGTGGATTGCCAATCATGCGGTAGATCGTGCGACCAAGTATCTGCGTCATTGCCATTGTCATTGTGACTGCTATCGTTTTTCATCGCGGTTCTCTCGTCGTACTTTTCATACTCGCTAATACGACGAGTCGTATGAACGGGTGGCGGGTCCAAGGAGAATGTCACTTTCCGTACGCTCGCTTCTTTGTGCAACGTATCCGATGACGAGGGTATGGATGAGGATAAATAGAGTGCACTAGGATAGCGTGGTTTGATGGCCGTCGGCATTGGATTCGTGGCGAGTGTCGATACTTTTATGATGTCTTCACTCGGTTGTTCCACGTTGTCGTGATCTCGCGATGTTGATGCATCATCAAGGGACATTGCTACACCTGGTGTATCCGTATGAGTGATTTCATCCTCCAGCATGCTAATCTCCTCGGCAGAAACGTAAACGGTTATATTGGATCGATTGTCACTGTTTACCATTTCGGATGATATTGCTGCTGCTGCTGAAGAGTTAGAAGCGATATCTCTTGTAGTTTCACTTTCCAATGATCGATTAGCTTTATAGACATTAATTGCTTGTAGAACACGCGACCACATCAATACTAATAGCAATTGAAGCAACGCGCTAAACTACAATACGCTAAGATATGGTAAAACTATCCAATGGCTTTATGCGAATGAGAAAGTAATGCTGATGACAATATGTTTGCTTGTGTGACTACAATAGAATGCTCATTTGATATTGAAATAATGCCATCCGTAGTTACTGATCAGCCAGTCTGGCAACAATGACAATAGTAGGAAATGAACCTTAATATTCATTAATAATAAGAAAGTTATATCGCTCTTTTGCAGCGCTCGTTCATTCCTTCCATGGTAGCAGAGAATATGTGCACACGTTAAAATGCATGCTCATATTCATTCTTCCTAATCATGGATACCGGTTGTCCAGGAAGCCATATTACATTCCTGGCTATACTATTCATTAATACTCATCATGTGATTATGAAGAATGAGCACTTCAAGTCATCTAATTAGCATGGATTGACAATAATTGATGATGTTTTTAGGTCTATTTTATTTTATACTAGATGGTAAATATTAACGAGCAGTAAACATTGCTATACCCATACGTGCTTTGCTCGTCGCATGCTTCAAAGCTTGCAGATCATTATCGTTAAAGATGAATTCTTTCGGTCTTGACGTGTTGTCATTCGAGGAAGACGATTGTTGCTCGTATTCGGTCGCTCGTCGTCGTTTAATACCAAGTCTAGCAATGATATCAGTCGTGTTAGTCACGTATTGATCACTGAGTACTAATACAAATAATAATGATAATGGCCGTATTTCCCCTTCCATGCCATTCCAGTCTACACTTACCGTGTCGCATCCCGGGTGTCGCCTTGTCCCGAGAGTACAATCAATCCTGTACCTGCAGGTAGACCTCTGGCTAATCTATCAACTTGCTCATCTAGCTGGGTGAGTAACTCGACATTAGGTTCCAAGGGTGGCGGTGGCATCGTCAGATTCATTTCTTTTAGTGGTGACTCTTGGCTTTCACTCCGTTTATTCGCCGTTGGATCTACGTATATGCATATCAATAAACTATTCATTTATTATATCCTACATACACACACATGCACACACTTACTATGATGATTTTCTAGATTGTGTAATTTTCCAATTATTAAATGATGCTCCTTTGTTTGCTCTAATATGGCATCAATAACCTTTTTGTGAAATGCATTCATTAGTATAGCTCGTGCATGTGTAAAACATTACAATATTCACCTGATCATCAGTATCGCATGAAATAAACGATGCTGCTTCACTGTACAAATGTCGCGTGGATGCTCGATCCGATGCAGCACCGATTCGTGGTGGCGTCTGTCGTTCAAGTCGTTCGAAAATCGATGTTGTTCCCTTGTTGTTCCTGCCAAATTCAAAACCTATTTTACAAACTAAGTACAACAATTTATGCTTGGATGTCCCCACTTCCAATTACTCCTACCTTTGACAAGCTTTAGTTTCACTAGATCTAGACAGGCAAGTGCATCCTCTGCACTATCATGTCCAATGGGCTCGCCATTATCGATAGTGCCCGATACTTGTATTTGTCGGTCCAGATACTTGGAGGCAAGCATACGCAGCTTCCATCGGAATGGTGGACCCGATGGATGGCCAAACACGATACTTGTATCGATAATACGTGTATGCACCAGCTAGATTTGTCAGGAAATACGTAAATATTAAGTAATTAAAATGGTTACTCCAGTCTATTAGTTACCTTTAAAGCTTTCAGATCATTCTCCAACGAATGACCCACAAGGATAGCATTACTGCCATCGATAATGTTAAATATATGCTCCTGCACTTGTTTGAAAGTGAAACGCGCTTCCTGCAACTTCTTCGCCGTCATTCCACTATATCTATAGTTTACAGCGTTCAATACACAAGTATATTTGCGTATTATATTAGTGGAACTTACTGCGTTAAATAATCAGTTACTGGATGTTCTTGTATCACTAATTCGTCAAATATCGTCTCACCACTCTCATTTAATAGAGTGGCACGCGCCAATTGTGATCCCATTGCGGTCATTACCTATTATTACATGCATGCGTTACAAAAAAGAGCAACAGATATCCTCAATCTTATTCAATTGATCAAATACTCACCATTTCACAATCTATAGCGTACATAATGGATTCTGTTACATTTGTTACATTTGCCATTTGTTCTTCGGTCGTTGTCTTCAATATACAAGTAGTTTCCCTCCAGTGCTCCTTCAAAGCAACACCACTGATTGATGTCGGCAATGGATACTCGTATTGTTGCAACTCTGCTATGGATGCGACTAGATCCTCGCGAGTTAGCACACGTTCACTACCCTCCGCGACTGTAATGACATCGATTAGTGCAAATAACGAATAATGCAATAATGATTGCTTACATTTCTTCGCGTGTTCTTTGTGTCGTTTCGCCTCCTCCTTGGTCCACGGACATCGAAGTAAAGCGTGTAGCGGGCTTTGCAGTTGGAACGTACCGGATGGACCTCGAGTCGGACAAATATGCGAGAAATGCTCTTTCAATCGAGGTAAATAGGCGAACATACCCTTGGGCAGACTAGGATCGCGTTCGCATCGTGCAGATGCTTCGCGTACCACTTCCTCCATGGAAATCGGACGATGATCAAGACCGTAGCCATGCTGAAGTATAGACGAGTCCAGGAACGGGATCATCAGCACGACGACTCGTTGTAAATTAAGCTTGTTCTACAAATCGAGAGTGATCAAGTAAGTATCAAAACTACAACCAATCTGTATATATATATAAGTAACTTACTTTGACGAAAACCCAACTGGGATTAACACCATCGGCAAGACACCATAATAGCAAATCGCGAATATCCTAGAAATATCATCATCAGTTGATGGATCGATTAGCTAAATAGTCATTTCAAATGCTATACACCGCTTACACCAATCGATATGCTTTTACGAAGTTCACTGCCTTTCACGACAAAGCTTGGCGCGGTCTAGTTGATCATTCCATTGGTTAGATAACAGGGTTAAGCGATTCATCATCGTCATAAGTAGCTAAACTAACATCGACATTAATACCGAGTTCCTTGGCTTTCTCCAGTTTCCGTAGTTGTCGCAACTTTTTCTTGCTAGTAGCCATAATAAAGCCATCTATAGTCTATGAGTAACATGGTAATCTTCCAACGACAATCGTACTTACCGGCATCTTCACGACTACGCTTTTGTCCTTGATTAGTAACAACCGCTGTCTCTTCACTTGTTGATACATTGGTAATAGTACTTGTTACCAGCTGTGAGGATCCATTACTAGTACCGGTGGACAATATGGATGTTTCCTCAACTACGGAATCAACACTAGTACTGACATCGGTAGTAGTTTGTTCATCGGCCACTTGAACCACATGTCGCTTGGTTCTCTTTCTCCTCTTCCAACCCATAGTGTAAAGAAAAAAACAAATAAAATAAAATGAATGAAATGTTTACAGCATTTGACTTTGAATTGTTAAATTGATCTACTTTCTAAATTACTCATTTATTCCTATATATATAAAATAAAATACTGATCAAATCATATTACTGCTATTACCGCTATAGACGAATATCATATGTCTGCTATCAATGGAAAGCGCTATTGTTATAGCTCGTCAGGTAATTTCATCTTATCTGGCTCGCACAATTCAAAGTTGCCTGTATTGTCGCCGTTGCCCAACCAGGCGGGGAATATCACGGATGAGAGAGCGAGTGTGATGAACATCGTGGACAATTGAGTGCCTGCATCCATTGCCGCGCTAAATATATAATTGTACCGCTTCCACCATCCGTGGTGACGACGATAGACGAAATATTGGAAGATGAACGCCACAATGAAACTGGACATTAAAAAGTTGGCCGGGAATAGAGGGACAGCTTGCGTGCCGATAGCAAAGATGGGAATGTTGATCAAGTGCCATTTGCCACCGGGGAATCGTTTGTGTAGAAGGTAGAACGGAATCGGCAAGAGTAATCCCACTAGGAATCCCCATAGTACAATCCTGTAGGGCGAGTCGGGTCCGAACATGCGACCGGGTCCGTAGGCACCCCAGATGATGGTGGCGGAATAGAATACCTGCGAGTTACGCGGGATCCATTGCCCGGTGAGATCCACCTCTTTGCCGCTTAGCACGTCACCTTTCTTCCAGAGGATCCATTCGAACATCGCGTAATTGGCAAAGGCGCCGATGATCGTGCCCCATAGCTGCACTACGAATAGCTTACGTGGCGGGATCTTCATATAATGACCTAGCTTCATATCTTCGATGAACACGAGACATTGGAACATGGTCATGTAGCCGAAACACTTGAACGTGGCATTAGCAATGGGTCGACCCGGTATAAGGTAGCCGCCGATCAACTCGGATAGCACGTTCAATCCGATACGATTATTGCTAACCGCTTGAATGATACCCATAGGTAGAATGAGCAGACCCGATATTACAATGCACACGAGGAGTGCCCACCACGGCACCTTGATGGGATATACCTCGCACACGATGATGGCGGCCACCAATGTCACGATGAACATACCGACAAACCAGCTTATTGGCACGTCTGGGTAGGCGCGCATCATTCGCGAGTGAATATCCTCCTTCTCGTTGCGTGACGCGACAAATTGGCGATAGATGGTCTGGCGATAGTAGAGGAATACGTGGGTTAGGGTGGCGGTAACCGTCGCTAGCGACATGAAATAGACGAAAACCAAATAGGGCGCCATACGCACGCCAGAGTAAGCTTCCAGTTTGGCGCTGTTCACCTTGTAGTCCTCGTCGATGATACGCCCAATATCGTACTCGTTGGCATCCTCGTCGTATTGCGTGCTCGACACGGGATCGTATAGATGTGCATCGAGTGTTTTCGTAAAGTAAAGGCTAGGTGCCACTATCCAGACAGACGCGATGACACCCAGGAAGAAGTTGAGTTGAGCCCACCACGGCGTGTATAATGGATTGGTGGCGCCGATATAGGACCAATCGAGTGACAAATTGAGCAGGCCCATGCCCCTCAAACCACTGCCGAGTACCTGTGCTCCAGCCGAGTCCTTAAGCGTCCAGCATAGTAGAGCCATGGAGGAAAGAACGGGCGCAATGAGTCCCGGCAGGAAGTTGTAAAAGAATGCAACGCCCAGTACCGTGAAGAAGAATCGTTGTCGGGTAAAGTTACGCGTTGCTGACTCGGCCGCGTGCAATGTGTTGTACAATGCGACTTGCACCAAAGTGGATGGCCATACCATGTTCGCGGGTTTAACGAGGAATTTACGTACGGCACCGGCCAGACCATAACCAACACACTGCGTACTGAGCAGCAATAGAATGGAGCCCAACGGCTTGATATCGAGATTGTAGTAGAGACGTTGCACGGCGAGTACGTCAATCGCATAGGCGATCGTGCCACCGGTGTTCACGGATACGGTGATCAGCATGTGTTCCTTCATGTTGAACGGACCAGGATTAAGGTAGAAATACTTGCCGAATATACTGTACTTCTTACGTGGCAAGGTTTTAGCCATAAGTACACCGATTGGGTAAGCGATCAATTGGACAAAGAAAATGGAGAATTGCAGTGGTGTCGCTCTAAAGTAGAATATTTGCGATATAGTTGCACCGAGAACGGTAAAGAACGCGCTAATAACCCAGAAACGAAATGTTAAACAGGGCAGAGTGGGATCATCGAATGTCGATACTGTCACGGCCACGATCTCGATCGGTGAGTTCTCCTCCTCTTCCTCCTCCTCTTCGTCCTCATCTCCCGAGTCAATGTCCTCATTCTTATGAGCCTTACCCGTATGATACGGGTCAACCTTGTCGTTGTAACCATGATAGTCGGCATCCGCGAAGTTTTCATCGTAAAACTGAGCACCATGCTGATTATCATATTGATTCATATTCTGGTGATTGATTTTCTCATTGCTGTAGTGCGAGTAATGCGGCATCTCCATCTCATCAGCTGCTTGATGATCCAGGTAGCGCGAATACTCGGTGGCATATGTATCCATTCGTTGTGGATCATTATGCTCGTCGGTGAGATATTGACGCGGTATCGTATCGGTCAGTTCGGCTGCCGGTGCAACGTATTCCGTGGCGTAGACTTCACGATCTAGATTGGGCGAGATATTATCGAGTGGCATGAACATTTCCTCGATTTGACTGGCGTACGTGTTCATTCTGCCAGCAGTGCTGGATGGTTCATTCTGACTCGATTGATAATAGTGATCCACGATAGAATTACCATTGTTATGGTGTTGTTGTTGCTGTTGCTGTTGCTGTGCCAACTGTGATTCGTGCCATTCCGGCGAACCAGGTAGGAATGTTGTACGCCGTGTTTCATCCATTTCACTGTATCCTGGCGGATGATGTCGATCATTGGGTGAATTGGCATACGCCATATTGGGAGGATTAAAGGATTATAAAAATAACAATGCTAATTGTTAATAAACAATCAATAGCGCTATTACTAAATGACAATAGTAGTAGTAGTAGTAGAGTAAGTTATAAAAAGAGGAGGATGGTCGATATAATTGCACAGGATAATGTAAATCTTGTTAATGTGACAGACCTGCTGATATTTACGTTGTTGTTGTTGTTGAAATATTAGTAAAGGAAGAGTTAAACGAGAGAGATAGAGAGATAGAATCGATTCGAATTGATTATTACTGCTAATAATAATAACAACGATGATAATGATAATGATGATGATAATGAGGATGAACAAGGATAATCGCTTATATTGCTAGTAGAATGACAATAGCAATAGTAGTAGAAGCGGCGAGTAAGTGATGATATGGCTGTTATTGAAACGACTCGGGCAATAAAGACTAATGCGTGGATTTATCTTGATTGACGAGAGGAACGACAGCCTAGCTGTTTAATAAAACAGCAATAACGACAAGTGATAGACTACTAATTGACAAAAGCGACAATAAACGTTTAAAGTAAGAAAAAGCAAGCGTAAAACGATACCATGTTGACTTTATGGCAATATATCCGTTTCATTCAACATGTGAGTTCATAAAGCATGCGTTGCACGGCGGGTGACATAAAAGGAAACTTGTAACCTGAATGCTGCAGCTCATAGCAAAGCATGCCATGTTATGGATACACACCGTACACCGAGAACAATGCCCAAGTCACCACCCAGTCATTCGCGTGGTAATTGATGCAAGCCCTTAGCGGAGAACAGCAGCAATGATGATGATGATGATGGTGATGGTGATGGAAAGTTTTATCCCTCTTCAAAGGGGAGTCTGTTAGCCTAGCTTCACACCTGTCATGCGTTTGTATTCATTTGCAGCATTATAATCCTTACATGATTGCATAACAATTTATTAACTCGCTACTATGATAGTATGAATGATATCATCAATGATTTGTAATAGCTTTCTTCGGTAAATAGGATCAATGAATAGGAGATGAATGGTCAATGGTACTAGGTCGTTGCATTATCGTCAATTGTAACGGAAGGTTCAGCTGACCTCTTCTCGTTTCATCATAGGTTACCTTTAGGGTACAGGCTTTTTCCATCCAATTTGCGCAGTTAGCCTTTTGATTTATGAATAAATGATAGTTATAATAACACTTACAATTACCCTGTATTTTGGGGTGTAGATAGCGATAACTATCACGGATGAATTGTTTTTTGTTGTTTGGTTCCCTCTTGATCTTGTTCTTCATTGCTTGAACGTTTAGAAGGAATGGTACTTCGTTGGAATTGTGTTGGAATACGGTCTTCCTTACGAAGACTGCGAATAATCTGAATGAAGTTCAGACATGCAGCCATATCACGATTCCATACACGATACTCAATAGCTACTTGTAAGTACATGACATGGCAATATCCAACTATACTAGCACACTTGTATCATCTACCTTATAGAATTGATGATGATAGTTATCGCTATCAATAAATGATCCATTACTAATACTGAATTGCTATTATTATCATGCTGTTTCAATTGGCATTTCTATGGTGATAATGGTGTTAACAATTGTGCAAGTGTTTATTAATAAACAGCAAATGTTAAAGGATAAATGCGCAAATTGGATGGAAAAACACTGTATTCGTATACTCTTTGTTGGAAACATGATACATTTGTTCACTTTCCATCACATAACCGTAAAATGACATTGTTCATGATTATTATTATTATATGTCATTGGTCTATTGTATACACACGCACACATACACGCATAAATAAATAGGTGGATTAATTTGCTAAATCGATAATTTTGAGCCCGCCCTTTTTCGATATTAGAAGTGCATTCCTCGTGCTACCTTTTAGCTTGAATAATCGCGCCATATGTCCTATACTAGAATGCTGAATGATCTCTTTTAGGTGGCGTGATGTTTCCGACACTGTTTTCATCGCATCCTCTAGCAAACTAACGTCCAAGCTGATAATACCAAGCTTCCTCGTATTTATAGGATCCATAAGGTTGACGGCCACGTAGGAGCGTGTATAGGGCGATAGACAAAACACGTAACCTGGCAGGTAGCATGGTGCTCGCTTCAAGTACTCGTACGATTCGAGCGAGCAATACTCGTCGAGTGATGCCTTGATCGTGCTCATATCGATACACGAGAGCATCACACCAGCCGATAGTTGGTATACCATCCATGTCTCGTTGGCCATGACCACCAGTCGATCTGAGGATATGAACGGACGCGCGCTAGCCACCTGTATATAACGCGACCAAACTGGTCGACAATCGCTTTGTAATTCCTCCTCTCCGTTCATGTGTCGAGTACTCGTTGAAATGAGCGCCAAATCAATTGGTTCCCTGTTCATGATCCATTTAGGATTTTTCAACCGATGTATCGAGGTATTGCACACGAGTACGCGATCATCGTCTAGACGCGTGGTAATCGTTTCTTTACCGGTAAGCTGCTCGATAGTCAGACTGCCTTGCATTAGCTTTCGTGGACTATCCTCCAGTTGATGCACGGAGAATCGCCATACCGACCACTTAATAATACTCGAGTCGCCACTCTCCTCTACCGAGGTGTGGAACACGAGAGCCGCGTCTTCAGTCACTCGTTGTAAATGCGATTCACTACCGAAACCGATAATAACCCCGGAACACATACGACCGGTGGCGAGATCGAACACCCGTGTTGACGTCTCGGGGAATGGTGGGTTGCCGTACGCGTGTGTTATCGTCATCCATCTACCACGTACGCAAGCCTTTCTATTACACGGAAATGCATAGTAGCGCGGTGTATTGTCCCTCCAGCGTACAGACCATACGAAAATGTTATTCGGCTCACTAATCCTATCCCGTGGATTGTTTAATTTACCTCTGACAAGTACGATATATCTATCGGACATCATGAATTGTTCTATGGTTGTATCTGGATTCAAGCGGGGATGAACTAAATTGCGAAGACGCCAGAATCGTAACTCTCGTGGATCACTTATTCTTTGACACTGTTCGATGATGCCGCATTGATATAGCGTTCTTCGATGATAGGGTATGCGTTGCAACACGACAATATTAGCATTGCATAGATTAAGCGGCCCTCTTATTCTTTCCAATGGCAATGGCGAATCGCTTAACCATCTGGCCTCGGTGGCACGTCGACAACAAAAAGCACGAAACCAATTGACACGCAAGCTATCTAGCCGTATAAACCTTTCCCTACTATTATTATACGATGATTGTTTCTTATCCAAACGTATCGCTTTCAAATACCACGACATCCATTTCACTTCCTCGTCGTCGTCGAACGAGTATCTTTGATGGTATCGTTGTCGCCACGCAAGTTGCTGATTACCAATATTGTGCCATAGCCAGCGAGAACACGTTGCTAGCTGTACAAGTGACGCACTATCGCCGAATAGCACGATACGCTCGACGACAAGTACAGGAATGCTGACCATAATGTACAAAGTAGTCGGTGAATTAGCAAGGTAAAGGTAAAAGCAAGTACTACTATTGCTGTTGTTATGGCAGTGGGATATCTCTCCTTTGCCATATCATTGCCTTAATAATAGACACGCGTACATACACGCATATTTATCCACAAGTGTATGCGTGTGTGTAACCATCGGCCATTGACATGTACAAGCACGTACTAATCGTATACATCTTTAATACCATAAAATCATGTATAGCACCGTATTACTAATAAATTGTTATATATTTTATCTATTGCAGTCTCTATTTAATCATTACAATGAACGTGTATATCCTTCGGGATTCTTACTTGACCAGTGCCATAGATCGCGACACATATCGTCGAGATCAAGCTGAGCACACCATGCAAGTTCACGTTCGGCTTTCGAACTGTCTGAGATCAATTCGCCAACATCACCAGGTCGTCGATCAGTAATTGTATAGGGTATCTTGCAATTACTCGCTCGTTCCAATGCATGCACGACATCTAGTACGGAATAGCCTTTGCCTGTACCAAGATTGTAAATCTCACAGCCAGTCTGCGTTAATAGTTTGTCCAATGCAGCCAAGTGTCCTTTAGCCACATCGACTACATGAATATAGTCACGAATGCCTAGTATGGTTAATATTACTACTAATGAACTTCATATTATATATGTATATATGTGTGTAAGTACCTGTACCATCTCGTGTATCATAATTGCCACCAAATATCTTTAGTCTTTCCAATTTACCGGAAATAACTTGTAATATATACGGAGTTAGACTACTTGGCACGCCAAGTGGAGCATCACCGATAATACCACTAGGATGTGCGCCAATTGGATTGAAATAACTAGATAGTACGACGCATAGAATACCGATCAATCATCATCTCGTATCATTCATGATGGCTATTCCACTCACTTACCGTAAGAGTATAACTTGCCATGCTGGATCGGCACGACAAAGATCTTGCATCATACGTTCGGCAGCTAGTTTCGAGCTACCATACGGATTGATCGGACCGGTGGCATTCGTTTCAGTGACGACGGGTCCCGAGGCTGACCCGTAAACAGTGGAACTCGACGAGAAAACGATTCGCTTAACGTTGGCCGCGTTCATACATTGTAACAAGTTTAGTGTACCCATAGTGTTCACCTCGTAATAACGTAGCGGATGACTAATACTCTCGCTGGCCACTTTAAGACCGGCGAAATGGAATACCGCATAAATATTCGGATGTGCTAGGAATATATTGGTGATGGCCGTCGTGTCTAGGATATCTACTTGATAAAAGGTGACTGACCGACCCATGTATTGCTCAATACGACGTATGCTCTCTAAGAGGTAGACACGTGTTATAACAATAAATACCCGATGGTTACAAGTGAATATCGTTGTTACATTCATATATATATATATATATATATACTAGTGATAGCAATACAGAAATAGCGGCGTTTACTTACCTCTATAGGAATTCTGTAGATTGTCTATAACGATAACGTCATAACCCGCTAATACTAGTTCCATACAGGTATGACTGCCAAGATAGCCAGCACCGCCGGTTACTAGGATAGTTCTCGTAGTCATTATGGCTAATGGGTTGACAAATACTAAGGATAAACGACAACAATAACATCAATGGTTATCAAAGATTGAAGTAAAAAAGAAAAGACAGATGATTTAACAAATAAAGATGATGCAACACATGTTTATTATCAAAATGGATACAATTATTAATAGTAGTTAGTGTATTATTCTAATAGGATCAGCAATAGGATTGAACTATGTATAGACGACTGGAATGATCTATGCTAACTAGTTCACTATATATATATATTGATCATTAATCACGACAGGAATGAACATCATTATTACGAGTTGGAGGAATGTCGTTCAAGCATGGCGGCTAAATATTCATAGGCTATTGTTGACAAGAATGAGCATCATGTACATGTATCTACTATGATGATGATGAACTAATGGCTACTTGTACCCTTACTTACCTGCAAATTGAATAGCCCCTATGATCATTATTACACAACATTTGTATGAATAAACTTGTTACACTAGCATGATCATTGCTTACCTCCTGGTGCGATACGTAGTACACGCAACCATGCACCGCGAAAGAAGGAGAGAACCCCTTCATTACGTAGCATATCCTTGGTGCATTGCCAGCTATTAGTGTATTGTTTCGAGGTAGCATCCTGCATACGTGTCTTTACCACATCTATACGAAGTCAGCACACTCAATAGCAGGATAGCGTATAGTACAATTCTACAAACCTGGTGGTGAATTGAGTACGCCCACCACGACATTGGCCAATCCACCGGCTAACATGGATCGCCATGGTTGCTCCGTGGCATTCCTACCATGATCGGCACCTAGCCAATGTCGCAATCGTGTATAACAAGTGAATTTTATGGCCAAACCCCATGATTGCCTAAATACACCGATGTGTGAGTAATCCAACACGTTAATATGCCATCAATCTTTC
>JAIXMF010000218.1:0-23135 GCA_025201365.1 Syncephalis plumigaleata | reverse complement strand
TACCCATTGACACCAAGCGTCGCCCATTCACAAAGAAAATGCAGAGCTACCCAATAAGGAAAACGGAGTCATATCCTGCTCTAATTGGATGGCGGTGTTCCCAAAAAAGAATGTGCAAAAATGCAAGTAGGGGAACCATGTGCTCTACAAGCACCTATGCCATTCGAATGGTTCGTTTTGTACAAAGAAAAAAACTATCATTATTCCTCGATTATTAAGAACGAATAGATACAATCGCTAGTTGTGAATAAAGACGAGACATATATCATAGAGATGGCAGTGTAAAAGGGCAAGGAGAAATAGGCCATGTTACTTGTTACATATGTATGTGTATATGTGTACGTGTGTGTGTGTGCGTGCAAATAGGGGGAACAATCGCATTACTTGCATGTTGGATCCACAGTAATCATGTTAAACAGCAACAGCAATAATGATGGTTAGGATGATCCAATATCATCGCACGCAGAGTTCATCCTACTAGACAATCATACACATACACATACATGGAGAATGGTATTGTAGTAACAATGCGTATTCAAGCTGCATTGTGAAATGAGGAAAAGTCATCCAAGCATCAATATGAGATTACACATACCAGATAGATTGACGCCAATTATACGCAGGTAGCTTGTTTAATAAGAGAATCGTAATGGTATGGTAATAATTTAGTTAGACGTAAGTGTCACAAAGCAGGCGGATCAGTGCGTCATATACGAGTGTAGGGAGAAACGTTACTGTAGCTTATATCAATGTAGTGAAAGACGAAAAATGAGAATATAGATTGGTTGGTAATGGAAAGCAAGAAAGAAAGAAAAGTAACAATTGGACGGTTTGGCCCTCCAAACAACGTGTAGAAATACCGAAAAAAACGCCATGTACATATACAGCGATGGAGAAAGAGCCGCTCAATCAGTCAGTCAGCCAAGATAGTAGGAGATACACATTCTCGTATTCAAATGCAGCTTCCATTTAGATGAGAGTTTGTCATTTTATATTACGCTCAATTCCGATGATTCGTGCGATGATAATCGATATGATCTGGCTTGCTTATCCAATAATCACATGTGTACACGCAAGCATGATGTCTCTCTGATCGAGTTGAGACTTACCCAGACTAATGCTTAATGCTTAATGCTTAAGATAAATGAATAAATGATAGACTCAATGTCGAATATTATAATGCTGTAGCCTAATAGCAATGATAGTGTGAAAGTGTAGGGATAGTGTAAGCGAAAGTGTAGATGCAACCAGCGATATTTGTTCAACCGATACCGCGTACAATCGTAATAGTATTGTAGTGGTAGTAGAAGTAGCGATAACAATAGCAATAGTAGCAATGATAAAGCCGGACAAAGAAAAGTAGTATAAGATAATAAGAAAAGGAATAGCCACAGGCAATAATGGTTGAGCAAGGGTAGCAATTAAATATCAATGCAGAAATAACAATACTAACCCGGGTGTTCACGAAATAGAGAAAGGAGCGAGGTAAAGAGGAGAGGTGGTAAGCAAGCGACAAACGTGCTACACAACCAACTTCAACAAATAATAAATGGATATAGTAGAGGAATATAGACGCTACTTGATGCAATTCAAGGGAAAGGCCAATATTCCATTTGTCGCATAAGGCATTCTAATCTCTTTCATTGCACATCTATCCGCAAAAGGATGAAACAGTGTAAGAAAGATGACGGCCAACTCGAGCCGATGGGCATTGACGGTTGCTTCATCAATTGCCGATGGAATGTAGTTGCATGAGAGTATGACAAGTTTGACGGGGATGGATAGATACAGGCGCAGACACACATATATATAGAGATAGATAGATGGATAGATAGGAAGCATGACGCGTAGCTAGCTCATAATACGCAAAAAAGTGACAACAATAGGCGTGATATGGATTCATAACAAGTACAAATATGTGCGCATGTATGCAAGTACGTATGTGTGTGTCTACAAGCACATATGGTGATGTGTTTATGTAGATTAACCGCAATTCACTTTCTCACACTTACCTACTAGTATTATTAGACAACAGAACAAGACTGGCGACGTAGGTCGGCGGTATATGTAGAAGAAAGAAGAATAAGGAAAAGGTAGATATTAGAAGCGGTTGTATAAAAACACTCGACGCCGTAAGATGAAGCGACGTCGACCTAAGAGAAAATTATGAAAGACAAACACGCATGTAAAGCGCAAGAATAGAAGTAACAATAAATTAGAATGGCTCAACAACGAGCCTTTTCCTGTTGCTACTGGTTGTGTGTATATACTGGAAGAAAGAAGAGGAAGAAACGTGGCCACAGGTAGACAATCCAAAAATGTCTGCCTCAATAAGCCACGATACTAGTAATAAAATAGAATAGTAGTAGTAGTGGTAGATAATAGAAGTAATAGTAATAATAGTGGTAGTAATAATAGAAAGAGAAGAGAAAGGAAGCGAATTAAACTAAAGAGAGCGAGGGAGAGCGAGGGAGAGAGAAGTAGGAGCGGAGAGAATGATAACAACGCACTACAACAAGGAAAAAAGAGGCGAGAACAGAGTAGCAACCCACACACACACACATACAAGAGAGGAAAGATAGCAGGCAAAGTGTGCGTGAATGGTAAACGATAACTGGATGTTGACAGGCTTCTAGCCGGTGTGTGTGTGTGTTACCATCATCATTTGTGGACGCATGCATATGGTTGGTTCCACTCATATCTTTCATCCTTTGCTGAGGCTGCAAAGAGTAAGCAGCAGCAGCATCAACATCATCATCATCATCATCATCATCATTATACGATAGTCAGTAGAGCGGGTTTAGTTTGTTGTTCCAATCAGCGAGTGCCCATGTACACACAGCATGGCTTGATTTAGGTCGGACAAGTTCCCCGTATCAAGTATATCGTAGACATGTCATTTGACTGTTAACCATGATGACTACGGATCTTTCTCTCTCTCTCTCTCTCTCCACATGCACACTTGTCTTGACGGTTTATAATGAGTTGTATATCATTAATAAATGATTGGCATTACCATTAGACTAGCTAGATTATGAATGATTCTAGTAATGCGTAGATTAGCTAGACTGATGGATCTCAAGTACAATGGCATATCATTGTTTGATGTCAGATTGTCGCTGTTTGAATAATGACTTGTCCCTGCTATTAACTGTTCACCGTGCAACTTCCATTTACGGTCAGGTCAAATCCCTGACATATACGCTTGCTATACTGCGAGTAATTCCTGTTTTCAGTCTATCAGTGACAATACTCGCTTGTTGACAATATCAAATATTTGTATACATTATCAATGAAAGCAATATACAAAATCATTCGTGTCTCGTTTATTTCAACTTGTAATGACAGCATCATTCAATTATTCGTAACATGAATCAAGTCGGATCAATTCATTTATTCCATTACTATTCCGAAATTATTCTAATGTGCTTCCTAATCGAGACTCTTTATTTTCCGATGGGAATAAACATAGATAACGACATTCTGCGCATTAACAAATATTTGACAGTACAATTCTGAGTAGATGTATCGAAAAGGAAATGCAGAATGGGCAACTGATGCATGAAGCAAGACAACTACAGGAACAACTAGAGACGCAGATATCAGGATTAAACGGCGATGTAGTATTGGATGATCGATATGGACTATCGGCGGGATGGCGGTTAAAAGATGCCGATCTAATAGGATATCCCTGGCTAGTCATGCTAGGGAAGACATGGGCTAATGAGAAACGAGTTGAACTGCAGCATCGATTTACCAAGGAACGCTGGCTACTAAGCACGGATGAACTTTTATTACGCTTCCAGAATATAGCACAAAATGAAGTGTGATACCGTCATATCAGTTGAGATGACATGATGATGTCTTGATCATTTAATTGCAAGTATGAACATGACTATACTCACGATATTGACATAGTGCTGTCATGATAAAAGTGATCATCTCCAAATGACATTAACATGGACAGGATAATTCATACGACAAAGACATGCTAATCAACAATGACACGTAGACTTGGAAGAGAAGGCGGTAAACATAAGCTAGAATAAATAATGATTGCGGTCAATACACGATGAACAACGTGACTAACATTGTCATGTTGCATACGAATGTACTTGCGTCTACACATGGACTACTATGCTGATATGAAATCAATAATCAAAGGGTAGACAGCATTACAGTTTATTAATGTTTAACAAGGAAGTATTGCGCTTCACTATTACGATTGCAATTCTCAATGTCAAGCGGGAAATTCCTACTTCTATCATTGGTCCGGAATGCACACGAGCCATGCGAGAAACCTTTCGATTGATTGTATGGTCGCAATTTAACCTTGTTATCCGGGTACTTGTCATCCTTTGGCCCATCGCTGAAATGCCAATGCTGATTGCTGTCATTAAGATTGCAATCGGCCAAGGACGTGGTTGTCTCGGAGGCCAGTGCCAAACATTTGTTTTTATATCCGAAGCTGATAGCATAGTACTTGGTGTCTGCAATGGGAATTCTAAGTAAGTTTGGTGCTAGACATTTACCATCGAATGCCATAAAAGCAGGGCTGCTTCCAAGAATTTGTAAACACATTTGCTTGAGTTCTTCTTTAGCGGCTATAATACGAATGGCTTCTCCTTTATCGGAAGGTGCGGCACCAGTAAGTGTGCAAGCCGAGATGAGCATGGCAGAAACGACGGTGGATAGGAAATGCATGTTGTATCGCTTGTAAAGTTAAGGTTGTATTCAGTTGATTGCTGTATGAATATGTCCAGTATAGTTGTATAAGTAAGAGAGGAGAGGCTGTTGTTGACGTTGTTGGTGATATCGGTTAGAAGATTAACTACTAAATTGCCTGGTTTATATAGCTAAATACCAGCAAGCATTCACTATGTACATTCGATAATTACTAGAACCTACCATGCAATGATGCTGCATTACTGGTTAGCACCTGTAAACGGCGGCCTTGCACATTTACCAGTCATTAGATACATCAAGGTAAAGGTCATCGATAACTTACTGGACTAGCATGCTGCTATTGCCTTAGCTGTAAAATTATTTACCATAGCAATAGTAGTAATAGCATAATTGGACTGGATCTAGATTACAGTCTGGAACAGGCCTATCCCAACGGTATGGTAGCCATGTTGCAATACTTGTTAGTATTCTCGATTGATGTAACATGACATTGGACTGATTGTCATCATCAATGGTCTAGGCTCTAATAAACATACTGCATTGGTTAAACTATACGGTATGGAGAAGGAGTAGCAGTAGTGCTTGGCCAGTATCAATAAGGCATGACTCTATAATCAAGCACAGCGTGTCCTTGCAAATGGCCTTTGTTCTAGCTTGGATTGATGTCATTGACAACATTCATCACATGCACACATTCGAGATTCCTAATGGCAATAAACATCGAATAGTATGGGTAATTCGAGACAAATGACAAGCAATCATCATGTTTTCATTAGTGGTTCGTCTTTCGTATTGATGAAATGTCACCTAGTACAATAGCTGTTCATTGCACCCATTACGTTGGCTAACATCGTTTGCACATTGCTTAAAGTAGTAATAAATAGTGGCAATATCTACTAATGTCATTGATCGTGTTCATTGAATACCATGATGATGATAGTGCAGTGCCAACTCTAATCGCCCATTCAATCAGGCATAGTAACAGTGCGTGTGTGTGTGTGTGCCACCTTTCGTGAGCGTTATGTTAAAACAATGTTACTAGTCCATATACACAGCGGGTAGTCGTGCTTTGTCTTGAAACAATCGTGCTAATCTCACTTCAATGGTAGCACTTTATGAAATAGTGTTACAGACCGAAATAGCAATTCAATACAAAGTGAATCGTATATCGTCGTCTTTTGTTGCAATTATCGTTACCATTGTTGTTGCAATGATTGTTTCGCCCTTTCATCCTTGTGTGGTATTTTCCCTGTATAATACTAGGCAGAGCATAGCATTAGTCAAGTCTTTTCACTTTTCACTTTCTCTATTATCATGAGTATTATGTACATCACACATATGTGATGTGTTCCAGTCTGTGAATTCCTAGATGTGCACCAGTCTAACCGTACTGAGTTGGATCAAACTGCCCTGGTCCTGTCTGTGTGCCTGTGTAGTATGGCGTATATTATGCAGGCAATATCGTGTAGGTTGTCTCTTTATTTAAAACGCCGATAATTCGCAGTGCTCTATTTTAGGCACCTTGACCTCAGAATTCATTGTCCTCACTCAAGCCATTTAGAGTGGCGCAATTGTAGCCGTCAGTCAGACTCCCCTTCCCTCTCCCATCCCATCCCATCTCCCTTCCTTCCTTTCATTACACACCTCTCTCCTAGTCGGTTGTACTTGCACTATTTTATTGTACTCCACTTCCAGCGACTTGAGGTCTATTCTATTCCTTGTCGTCCTTATTAACCAACCTTTGATATCGAATTTACGGCCGTCCATTTCCTTTTATCTTTCTTTTCTGTTGTTTCCTTTCGTCTTATCTAACAGACGATATATCACCAGTACTGGGTTATTTCTTTCCTTTCTCCTTCTTAACTAGCTGTGAGTTTCTCCCTTTACTAGCATACCATTGTTCTATTATGTTTCAATATATACCACGGTATTTCACAATAGTACTGGTACTGTTGTGCTTTACCACTGCACTAGTATCAGCGGGAAGTAAGTAATCCTAGTCTAAATCTGTTGTGCATATACGTGTATGTATATATGCAACCATAGCAATGGTGAAAATATCCAGTCTACTTGTTGTATTCAGATCCATGTGGTTCTATCACATCGTGTGTGTATGCGTGTGTATACGCGTGTATGCTGCGTGTACATGTGTCAGTAGAATCAATTGGGATATCTTATCATGTTCTTTTTGCGCGTGTCATTTATTATTAGTAGCATAGCTAACATTTTATCTTCCATTTTATCTTCCATTTTTAATTCTAGCTTGTTGCTTTACTACACGTACCACATCCGTTGGTAACAACACACAAAATGTCAATATTACCGCTGTGTACTCGGGCATCACTGAACATGATAATACTTATCGTGCCATTATCTCCATTCCAGAGCAGTATCGCTTTGTAGGCAAGGCCACCGGTGGTGCCACTTGTAATAATGCCGCTGTAGCCACTAGCTACGATTGTACCAGTAATAACTCACCAAAATTCAATACTCAAATAGCCGTGCAGTCATTATCCTCTCTTAGCAGCAATAATCTCGTCTTTAATGTAACCGTATACCGTGATCAGTGCCAGCAAAGCGACTCGTGTCCCGATGTTATGGTAGACTCGACTAGTACTACTTCTACATCAAGTGACGACGAGACCATCTATTTCGGACCATTCGGTAATGTTACTAAACCGGTGGCTATCGCTATTGGTGTGGCATTTGGCGTCATTATCATTGGCGTTGCCTATGCCGTATTACGTCGTATATTCTCCGGTAGATCCAGCGGTGGTGGTGGAGGTCCTTTGGTACGATCACCGCGTAATAATGCGAATAACAATGGTAATATCATTCCTATGCAATCCCGTGGCAACGACAAAGACGATGAACCAGATGCAGCAGTGTATAAGAATACCAATGGCAATGGTAGAAGCAATACATTACGAGACAGTCGTTTATGGCGTGCCATGAGTGGTAACCGCGGTTTATCCTCGAATGCCGGTGGTGGTAATAATAGACGTTGGTATAAGGGCAGTGATGCTGGCTATACCAATGTTGATGACGTGATGCCAATTCAGACCAGACCTCCTCCTACTACTCGTACTACTCACACTGCCACTCACACTGCCACTACTACTCGTACTACTAATACTGCCGCTACTGCTGTCAGTACTACCGCCAAATATGATACTAAACTACCGATCGATACGTTGCTTAAATCGGCCACCTTACCCGTTACTGCATCGGTTATCATCAATGATATGGCCGAGATACTTCCACCAAAGAACGCCACGCGTAATGCCAATCCACAAACAATGATGACATCAGTAGTGGTGGATATGGGCGTGGAACCTGCTACGTCACCGTCATCACGATCTGTCTCGCGATCTGCATCGCGTGCTGCCTCGCGACAACCATCCACGCATCGTTCGGGTACATCTCGTCGAACGAATGCGGCGCAAAAGAGTCAGACATCATTGGTGAATGGTGCATCCTCGCATGAGAATGATCATTATAATGACAAGCAAAGTGCTAGTATGTCACGTCAGCGTAGTGTACACAAACCAACCAATATTAATGATGATAATGGTGGTGCGGCATTGATGAGCCGATCCTCAACCATGAGAAATAAGACGGCACCATCTGATACTGCCATGCGTCGTTCTAAATCCACGGGTAAAGCATCGACACGTTCCACCTCAGGACATGGTGGTGGTAGCAGTAGTAGTCGTAGTAATAGTACACATCGTAGAACGGCATCATCTCATGATAATGCGTCATCGAATACTCATCAGCGATCACGATCACGATCTAGTCAACGAAGACCGACTAGACCAGTTGGCGATGACGACGATGAGCCTAGTATGCCGAATAATCTTGATCTAGCTTTACTTAGTAGAAAGTTGAATGAACAACAACAGCGTCAACAACAACAACAACGTCAGCATCAACGCCAACGAGATTATGACAATGATCATGATGTAATACCAGTTGGTGTATTACGCAGTAGAGAAGCATCGAATGTACCACAACTAACGGCACATTAGAATACACGCTATACTATGCTATATTATTTACTAGAAATCTATCATTGAACTATGGATGACCATTATTGATGAATGGCTGAATGTCAACAAGCAGTAGTGGTAGTTGTCCATGTTAGATGATTCTTAGTTATTGTTTTATATTATACTTAGATTTACTTTATTTTTACTTTATTTGCTAAAGCATCAATATATATATATATTTGATTCATTGCAATAAATGAACGGTTTTAGTAAAGCAATTGTGTGTGTTCATAGACATTATTATTCATTATAAATAGATTTATTATTACTACTAATACTGCTAATACTGCTATTACTACTATTATAGATATGTATATTGGACTTAGAATAATGACACTGCCTGTGTAAGTGGTAGGGTAATGGCGGGTGTACATATACATGTTACGCCATCTGCTGTCACCACATAAGTTTCTGGATCTACTTCAACCTTAGGCAATGCGCTATTCCATTTCATGTCGTGTTTACTAATGTTGCGACAATTCTTCACAGCTTCCATTCTCTTCTTTAGTCCGTATGTTTGCGGCACACCTCGTTCTAATGATACACTACTAACAAATGCCACACTGTTGCGTGAGGCACCACCGGGCAAACCGCCGAACATAGGACGACCGATAATCGGCTGTGTGGTGGAGATGGAGCCATTCGCATCGCCCATCATACTCCATGCGACCACACCCGATTTCATGATCAAATGTGGTTTACTGCCAAAGTAGGCCGGTTCATACATGACGAGATCGGCTAGCTTGCCCACTTCAATGGATCCCACGAGGTGCGACACACCATGAGCAATAGCCCTAACAATCCATTCATCCATTCATTGATCAATAACGAGTTAATTGACGCTTAATAGCAATAAGAAATACTTACGGATTAATGGTATATTTCGATACGTATCGTTTAATGCGTACATTGTCCGCGCCGGGTTGTTCGGGTGGTGCATTGTTATCTTCAATCGGTATATTCGTCGCTTGTCCCTGACTGTCGAGTAGGCCACGTTGTAGCTTCATCTTGTGAGCAGTTCGCCATGTACGCGATACCACCTCACCGACTCGACCCATTGCTTGCGAGTCGGACGAGATAATACTAATGGCACCCATATCTTGTAGTATATCCTCGGCTGCAATGGTTTCAGCACGAATACGTGATTCGGCGAATGCTACATCCTCCGGGATATTACGACTCAGATGATGACACACCATCAGCATGTCGACATGTTCATCGAGCGTGTTAATCGCGAATGGACGAGTGGGATTCGTCGATGATGGTATGACATTAGGTACACCGCAAACACTAATAATATCAGGTGCATGTCCACCGCCCGCTCCTTCTGTGTGATATGCGTGAATAGTACGTCCCTTGAACGCACTGACAGTAGTCTCGACGAAACCCGATTCATTTAATGTATCCGTATGTATTGTAGTCTATCATTATTATTACTATTCGTATATATATATATAAACACACTCATTTACCTGTACATCATATTGATCACAAATAGCCAAGCAACTATCGATGGCAGCTGGTGTTGAGCCCCAATCCTCGTGTAGCTTCAGTCCTATAGCACCTGCCACCACTTGTTCCTCCAACTCTAATACTGATGCTGAATTGCCTTTACCTGTTAGCCCGATGTTCACTGGTAGTTCATCGGTGGCTTGCAACATCATTCGAATGTGGAATTGTCCAGGTGTACATGTAGTCGCATTGGTGCCAGTGTTAGGACCAGTACCACCGCCTATCATTGTAGTAATGCCGGTAGCTATTGCCTAATCATAATATGATATCTGTTAATAAAGCATTGTGATATATATATATATATAACGAGATCATTGACTGCCCTTACCTCAGTGGCAAGTTGTGGACATATAAAATGGATATGCGTATCAATAGCACCAGCTGTGAATAGATGGCCCTCGCCAGCTAGCACTTCAGTGGTTACTCCCACTATCATACCAGGTGTCACACCATCCATGGTATCTGGATTACCCGCCTTGCCAATGGCTTTGATCATGCCATCTTTAATACCAATATCTGCCTTATGATGCATAGATGCATTAGTAGTAGTAGTACCATTGTTATTAAAATCATGCTTATTTACCTTAATTATACCGGTATGATCTATAATCACTGCATTGGTTATCACTAGGTCTAATACATCATTCGTGCAACGGGATGCAGCCTGACCCATGCCATCTCGAATTACCTTGCCACCGCCGAATTTACACTCATCACCATAGACGGTGTAGTCATGTTCAATCTCTAGCCATAATGACGTGTCACCTAGACGAAGTCGATCACCGGTAGTGGGCCCGAACATATCCGCGTATAATCGTCTATCCATCGTGGCAGGCGATAACGATGACATGATCGTAAGATCAATTACCTCAACTCTATGAGCGAAGTCTCTTATTGCCAGCTGTGTGGTTAGTTGTTCACGACCATCATCTGTAACGGGTCCATTCGCTAAACGATTGCCACCACAAATAATACGATGTCCTCCCAGTTCTACTAGTTGTACACTACGCGTTTCACCCGGTTCAAATCGTACCGCTGTACCAGATGGTATATCCAATCGATAACCATATGCCGCCACACGATCAAAGATCAATTGCGAATTCGTCTCTACAAAATGATAATGTGATCCAACCTTTCATGTCATATGTAATATTAGAATCAACATTACTAGGATGACTACGAGCACTTACCTGAATTGGCCGATCGCCCGAATTCGTTACACTTAATTTGATACGACCACGTCCCGGTGATAGTGTAATACGCCCCGGTTGAACGACCATGGCACCTGGCACTTGTGACTCGGTCAACGGACTCAGTCGAGGGAAGACGTCATTCTCGGGTATGGGCAGGAAACTACCGTAGAGTGCTAGTTTCAAGTCACCATCCTCGCTACAAATTGGATCGTGTACCGTTACAAGAAAGGTGCCATTGGGAAAGGTGCCCTCCACTTGCACGTCGTGTAGTAGGTGTGGCACGTCAGGTAGAACGTGACGACGTCCCAGCATTCGTTTGCCCAAGTCCATAAGCTCGGCCACCGTATGTCGTCCATCGCGCATTAGTTCAATGAGTTGCGAAGCAATGAGCGCAGTGGCTTCCGCCGAGTTAAGCAGAACACCACGCGCTAGTCGTTTTTGTGCTAATACACCGAATTGGTGTAAAAGTAATTTGTCGAGTTCCCGCGGAATAACTCGCATGTTAAAAGGAACAACGTGCTATAACAATAAAACGTAGCAGTAGCAGCAGCAGTAGTAGTAGTAGCAGTAACAGTAGTAAATACGATATACTAAAGTGAATATATTTGTCGGGAAACAGAGGAGAGAAGAAATACGGAGGAAAGGAATGAGTGAATGAGCGAGTGAGGTGCTTTTCTTTTGTTGTGTAAGCTACAGCAGAATCAAGGCTAGGCGTTTTCCTTGCTATAACGGACCATACAAGTGTATGTCAAATGTTGGTTGCACACAACCCTATCGAACCAATGACATAAGACGATGCTGTTAACTATCATATGGAACTATTTGGCAATCTAATTGATCATTATTAGAAGTGTCGTTATACTAAATTGTTTGTAGAATAACATAATGTACGCTAATGTATATGAACTGGTTGTTGTTGATTTACTTTATTAAGCAGCAGTAACGGTAATAATAGTGGTCTAAAGGTATATCCGTTCGCGGAATGCATAATGGACATCTTCGTATTACCGTTGATGCACCCCTTTGGATAGTTAGCATGGTCGTGCATTGCATCAACGTGAGGAGGATACTCTTGTGTCTTTCTTACAGCTCAATAGATGTATATCCGTGAAATCTACATATCCTAATTCTTTCTATTAGGTGCCGTAATCAATAGTACTTTTATAAATAGATAGGTTATTGTAAAGAGAGAGAGAACTATTTTTTACGCTTACATACAGGCTTTTTCCATCCAATTTGCGCAGTTAGCTTTCTGTTTTTACGAATAAATAATAGTTATCACTAATTATGATAGATGATATCACGATCATTAACATCTCCCTCAACTGCTAGGGCAATGACAACTACTCAATAATAATAGCAATGTGATAATGGTGTTAACAATTGTGTTAATCTATTTATTAATGAACTGCAAATGTTAAAGGATAAATGCGCAAATTGGATGGAAAAACACTGTAATTTTAGTTGATACTATGACGTAATATTGGTATTTCTAGTCTTTTGCATTCAAAATGACATTACAATCATTACTATCTTGTATACAGTAAACAGGTCTATTTGATCAGCTAGCTATAGATACAATTGACAATGATTTCAATGGATATTATATATTGTATCTACAACAATAAACGAAACAACACCATCATACATTGTGTGGATGTAGATCAATCACATTATAATGGTTTATATTCAACTGTAAACAACAACATTACTAGAAATGGCGCAAATTGCAAGTAGTAAAAAATAACTAGCAAGTAGAAGAGGTGGACAAACGGAAGAGAGATGTGGGATGAGGAGTGAGCGAGTGATGTCATCATTGTTACATTAATGACAATCATGACAAAAAAGTACTTGGAATAAAGAAGAGCGTGGCATAATAGTAATAGTAATAGTAATAGCAGTAATAGTAGCGATAACAGTAGCAGTAGCAGTAGCGGCAGTAGTAAAGAGAAAGAGAAATAGAAAGTAAGCGAGAAAAATAACAATACAAATGATTATCATCATCTCTCTCGCTTACTTTCTATTTCTTGGTCTATTCTTCTCTCACTCCTACAACATATCCACACATCTACATCTACATCTACATTTACAATTACAGGTATATATATTATACACACACGCTTGTACACACATATATATATAAAGAGAGAGGGAGAGAGAGGGAGAAATGAAAGAGAAAAACCTAGAGTTACACTTTACTGGCCACACACTTTTCCTGCAATAGTTTGCCGGCATTTCGCTCGAACGAGGCCTGTTGACAAGTGGTGAGATTGGCGCAGGCGTGTACTTCCGGAAGACGATGACGACCGCAGAACCGTTTCTGACAGTAGCGACAGTCGCCGACGATCTTGACGACTCGATCCGTGCAATCGCCAAAGTGACAACGACCAGTACGACGTTTTGCCGGCGAGGCACGAGCGGCAGCAGCAGCAACAGCAGCAGCCGATGATCCTGCCGACGACAATGACTGTTTGTCTGTCATTATTGTGTCGTTATCTGTAGTACTTGCCGCTGCTATCGTTTTATCGATTGTGTTTGTATTTATGCTAGAAGAGGAGGATACGGGAGCTGATGGACCAAAGGAAAGTTCGCCACCTTCTTTGATGCCATAATCAGCCAACGTTCTATGTTCCTCCATCATGGGGTGGCCTTGGCTAGTGAATAGATGATGAGCGGATGAGGTATCACCACCGACTACCGCGGAAGATGATGGCGACGAGGATGTGGATGCTGTTGCACCTCCATTCAATGCAGCTACCAATTTTTGTTTAACAGCAGCAATGGTGTCGGCAGCATCCAATTCTAAAGTGATGGTGCCATGAGCCAATGTCTGGATGCTAACACGCATGCCACCGCGCAAACGTAGCACCAAATGAAGCGTTGACTCCTTCTGGATGTTGTAGTCTGACAGTGTGCGACCGTCTTCTAGTTGTTTGCCGGCGAAAATAAGGCGTTGCTGATCGGGTGGAATGCCCTCCTTGTCTTGGATCTTTTGCTTGACATTGTCGATGGTGTCCGAGGACTCTACCTCAAGGGTGATTGTCTTGCCTGTGAGTGTCTTGACAAAGATTTGCATGATGACAATGACAATTGACTATTGGTAAAGAGGCGAGGAGGATTGGCTAACTAGATGATTGTTGCCGTTGATGATGAAGATGAAGATGAGGATAGATTCAACTAAAGATAATATGCGCTACCAATTAAACAGAATAACGACAGTGATTAACTGGATAGCAGCAAACTATTGACTCGAGTTGAGCGAGTGAGCGAGTGTACACGTGATACTAAGCAACGAAAATGATAGCAGTGGATGAGGAGAGTGACGGTGTTGTTTGTTTGTTGTGGTTGTTGTGAGAGTGTTAGTTAGTTAGTTGGTTGCTGTTAACGAAGTAGTAGGAAGGGAGAAAGAAATGTGGGCAAGCGTGCGAATGTAGTGAGTAAAAGTGTGTGTGTGTGTGTGTTTAATGTATGAGTGAAACAATGACAGGTAACGAGATAAGATAGATAGATGCAAATAAATGAGCTTGCCACCGTGCAGTAAATGCAACAAACACGTAAACCTATGTACGAATACAAGTGGTATCAGTTGAGGGAGATGACCTAGACGAGAGATGAGGGACAAGATGAGACAGTAGCTGTAGTAAGTTGACGATGAGTGCAGCAGCAGAAGAGGAGGAGGAGGTAGAGTTACGCTTCAAAGATAAGATAGTAATATGAAGGCAACGGTTCTGCTGCAATTGTAAAGTGGAGAAGAAGTGAGCTCGGTAGACTAGTAGCAGTAGCAGTAGCAGTGGTTTGAAGTGAGCAAGCGAGCGAGCAAGCAAGCAAATGGCAAGGACAACACAGCGGCAAGTAAAACGACGACGACGAAAGAAAGAAAGAGAAAGAATTGTGACCACTCCCCAGACGATTGGCAGCGAAGGACGGTCTTTTATAGTTAATGATTTTGGGGGATCGATGTTAATGTGAGTAAGTGTGAGTGAGAATAGCGATAAAAGTGGAAAGTGCGAGAATACAGGACCTCATTGTGAATGTGTGTGTATTGTACAAATGCGTGTGTGTGTGTGCAGTGACATTCAACGGAGTGTAAACGTGTCAGCTGGTGTCCAGGTGATGGCATGTTTTTCGAATAGGATCACCTCATCGTCATCTATATCATCGTCATCTATATCATCATCATCATCATCATGCCTGTTAGAACAACAAGCGTAGATTGGCAGTGGCGGTTATCTCGAGTCAGCTAGCCTATTTTATGTACTGACTAGACGCCAAGCGTATCTACACATACCAAATGATTAATGTACATCAGTCTATACTGATAGAAATACTGATTAGTAAGATGGACATTTTACAGTCAATAACCATTGGTAATCGGAGTAAACAGAGTGTATCACAATTACCAATTGAGCCTGGTTATTTTTATACACACATATTGCGCAAACACATCACTAATCATTCTACTAACATGATTAATCATCTACATCATCACCACCATCATCATCAGTATTCACTATATACACTGTTTAGAACTATTCTATCTGTTATAGAATTAATAGTGCGTTGCATGACTAAATTGGAATACAACGCTGAATGTCCATTGACATACTAGACCATAATGGCACGTGGCTATTGATCGTTTGACATGGCAATGACATAACATGCAAAAAAGATCCGAACTAAAAAAGATCCCAATAATGCGTAAATCTATGATCTACTACGCACTTGTCACGACATCCACTAATGTGTCAATTGGCTAATTGACTCTGTTAGCGTAAGCAATAAACGATGAGGTCTTTGACCTGGAAAATCAATTTGAAGTTATTGTAACTAACTCGAATAAACAAATAATCATATAAACAAAAAGAAACAGTGGTGTAAGTCCGTCTACACCACAATAATCTAGCAAATACAAGTCCGTCTGTATTTGCTATTAAAGCTAAAGAAGCTAAACTAAACTGAATAAAGGGAAAGAACGCTTGATGCTTTATTTAATAATGAGTAGGTAATCATATTTATAGTGGGATTAGTGAGACAAGTGTAACATATTTGTATGTTAACTTGTCGTATTCATAACATCTCCCGGGACCACTGAAGAATACGTCCGCGTATTCGACCACTCGGGGTAGTAGGGGCGTAGTCGATCACGATGAACATACTCAGTATGTCGTCGTCCGTTTATTAAGGTCTCCACTACAAATGTGCCATTGTGGAAATCACCAATGATAGTGGATGGCCCTCTCCATAAGGGACCTAACGTATCTTGTTGTTGTTGTTCAGCAATATTCTTCTTGATCCATACTTGTTGTCCGACAGTTAAGTTATCGGGGCCGCGAGGTCGAGTTAACTTCTTCTCATGACGCATTACCGACTTCTGCTGTGTTTTGACTTGTCGTTGACTGGCCGCTTCTCTTATTTTATTTACATGATCGGCTCGGGACCAAGAAGAAATAGTATTAGCGAACTCATCTTGTTGTTTCGCGATGGTGTGTGTAGGGAAAAGGTTATCAGCCGTAGTACGAGGTGGAATTCCATATACAAGTTCAAAGGGTGAGTATCCTGTCGTACTTTGACGGCGAATATTATAACAGTAGGTGACATGGTTTAGCATTTGGCACCACTTGGTGGTGGATGATTGACTAGTAACATATTTAGCTAAAGCTTCTTTCAACGTACGGTTGACACGCTCCACAAGACCGTTAGACTGTGGGTGATAAGGACTTGAGTGTACGTGGGTTATATCGTGTTTAGCTAATAATACTTTGACAGCACCGGCGAATTCCAAGCCGTTATCTGTGTGTACTTCGGAAGGGATGCCAAAGCGGAATAATATTTGTTTACGAATGAAGTCGGCGACTCGAGCTGAAGTTTTCTTCGCAATCGCACAAGTTTCTACCCACTTAGTTAAGCAATCGATTGCTACGATCACATAGCGTTTACGCGTGGCGCTTAAAGGTAAGATAATAAGATCAATGCTAAATCGATGGAACGGAGCGACTACCGGAATGGGAACTAATGGTTGGACCTTTTGTGATCGAGCGCGTAGTTGACAAGCGGGACAGCCACGAATATAAGCTTGTATATCTGTCTTCATATCGGGCCAGTAATAGTTTCGACGTATGAGCTCCATGGTACTTTGTAAGGCAAAATGACCGGCTTCATCATGATGTAATTTCAGAATAGAATGAGCTTCTCGAAAGGGAACGACGCGAAGTAAGGGTTTAGGGGGAGGTTGAATAAAAAATAAAGAATTAAGACTAACGGAATAACGCTGGGATAACTGAATAAAATTGGAAATGTTTTGAGGTAAGATATCCTCGGGCAGCTTCCGATGCTGCAGGTATACGACGAGACTAGAATATAACTCGTCGTCCATCTTGGTTTACTGGGTAGTAAGTGGGGTTTTACCGGTTGACCCAAAACCATTAATACCTCTTGTAGTGTCGGACAATTCATTGACTTCCCTCGCTTCTGGTGTGGCTACGGCCACGAGTACCATTTGTGCAATTCGATCGCCTTGTTTGATATCGACGGCTCGGTCACCAACGTTGAGTAGAATAACATGAACGTTACCGCGAAAATCAGGATCAATGGTGCCTGCTAACGCAATTAGACCATGTCGATAAGTCAGACCACTTCGTGAACGAATTTCGCCCATATAGTTTTTACTAAACTCGAATGCTAAGTCTAGAGGGATCCTCACACGTTCGCGGGGTAAAATACAACAATCGGTAGCGGCACTCAAATCGTAGCCTACGGAGTGTGGCGTAGCACGTATAGGAGGTGTTGCTCTTTCCGTCAATCGCTTATAAAGGAGCAGAATGACATCGTGAGCATCAGTAGCTACAGCACCGACGAAGGGTGGACGTGATAATGCATCGGCATTGCGATTCTTCAAGCCTTTCTTGTACTCGATAGCAGGTCGAAATTCATCTACATGGAAGGCCCATCTAGCAAACTTCCTGTTAACCGGCTGGTTTCTGGCGATAAATTCGAGTGCTTGATGGTCAGTACGAATTACGACTTCGTTGCTGAGTACATATGGCCGAAAGTACTCTAATGCCCAAATTACGGCAGCTGCTTCGAGTTCTGTAGCCGTGGCTAGGTTCTTCTCTTCCGGTCGAGTCGATCTGCTGGCGTATACTACGGGATGTTCCTTGTTATTATCGTCACATTGTGATAAAATTGCTCCAAAACCATCGTACGACGCATCAACTTCAATAATGAATGGCTTGTCGAAGTCGGGATACGCTAGTATTGGTGCTTCCGTAAGGCACTGCTTGACCTCGTCGAATGCCGCTTGTTGATCGGTAGTCCATTTCCAATCTACGTTCTTTTGTAACAGGACTCTCATTGGTGCCGTGAGTTTAGCAAAATTTGGCACAAAGCGTCTGTAATACGAGGCCAATCCTAATATAGAACGTAATTCGGAGACATTTTTAGGCGGACGACAATTGACGACAGCTTTAACTTTAGCTTCATCGGTCTTCAATCCTTCCCTCCCAGTACGGAAGCCTAAAAATGTGAGCTCACGTTTACCGAATGAACATTTGCTTAACTTTAATTTCAAGTTAGCAGTTCTCAGACGTTGAAGCGCTTCATCCAATCGTATGAGATGTTCTTCAAATGTTCTCGCAAACACTTGAATATCGTCCAGGTAAACGAATACCGATACCCATAGTAGTCCTGAATAAACCTGATCCATTAATCGTTGGAATGTAGCTGGTGCGTTTGTCAAACCGAATGGCATTACATTGAAGCGATAAGTTCCTTGTCGAGTGATGAAGGTTGTCTTATCCTTATCTTCGTCAGACATTTGCACTTGCCAGTATCCCGATGCGAGGTCGAGAGCTGAAAACCAAGTAGCACCTCGCATAGCATCGAATATCTCGTTTATTCTAGGTAATGGATACTCGTCTCGCCGTGTAACGTTGTTCAGCTTACGATAATCCACGCAAAAGCGTAAATCGCCATCTTTCTTGCGGACGAGAACTACGGGAAATGCCCATGGACTAACCGATGGTTCAATAACACCTCTTGTTAACATTTCCTGTATTTCCTTCTGTAGGAACTCGTTGTCCTTTGGGGAATAATGATATGGACGGCAGCGAATAGGGGGAGCGTTGTTTGTGTCGATTGTATGTTGAACGAGGTCTGTACGGCCTAGGTCTTTCGAGTCCCTAGCGAAGAGGTCGTGGTTACGCAGCAACAATTGTAATAGCTGATCTCGCTGTTTCTCCGTGAGCTCCGAGTCCATTTGTCGAAGTATGGCTTCTTTATCTACTTCAGGTAAGACGTCCTTTGCTAATAATGTCGTAGCTGAATCCTGTCCGTTTACCATTGTTGATAAATACACTTCTATATCGGCTTTCGATCTAATGACTTTGGGCGACTCGGTGATAACATCCATCCATCCTAATCGAGTATTTGCCGGTATTGCAATACTTTGTTCACCATTATTGATGAAAGGTAACTGAATGGATTTACGTGGACCGTATGCGAATAGGGGCGTTACTCCTAATGGCAGCAATGTCGCTTGATCAGCTTCAAAAATGTAACTGACTTGTTGATGTGGCGCATCGAAGGTAGTATTACGTAGCGGTAGGATCAATAGACCATGCGCCGCAATATTGATAGGCTGTAGGTTACGGATCTCCTGTATAGTCGTTGGCTTGGGATTGCTGACAAACACTTGGCCTACGTCCTCTTCTTCACGCCATATCGGTTGTGTGACACGTTGCTCGTTAATAGAGAGTTCAATGTATTTCTTGCCCAATGAAATCGTTGCATCATGTTTCTCTAACCATTCATTACTAATCAACAGCTCCAAGTCATTCGTGTCAATTACCGTAGCGTCAATAAAGGCTGTTTGAGTGCTAAATTGTACAGGTAATTGCTTGACTTCTCCCATCGTTGAGACGACGTCGCTCGTTATGCCACGAATGAGTGTAGGGACAGGATTCGTAATGGTGATACCGAGGCGTTTCATAAACGTTGAACCAATAATACACGATGTTGCACCAGAGTCGAGAATAGCTGCTACCTTCTGTCCATTAATCGTGACTAACGTCTTTGTAGGTGTCTTCCGCGGGATACTCAGAGTGGTGAGTTCGTCGGCTACTAGGACAGTCGCACCGGTATTCGGATCTCCACCATTATTGGTATCGGCGACACCAGGTAGCAAGTCCACATTCGGCTGTTGAATGAACACTGGCTCGTCGTCGTCATAATTGTATCCGTCATCGTCATCGTCGTACTGTGGTGTGTTACCGTCATGAGTCGTGGGTGGGACCTGTGTTCTTCCGTTAGCAACAGTCGCGACATTCACCGTCACTGTCCTCCGGTTATTGTTGCTATTCGTTGGGCACTGATTGGCGAAATGACCGGGCATCTGACATTTGAAACAGTGAATTTTGTTCGGTTCGTTACGTCGCGCGTTGGGGCGGTTTGTGGCCTGTGAGTGCGATTGTCGTGTAACGTTTCCTTGGTTTGTGACAGGTACATATTTCCACTGGACGCAATAACATGACACTGCATACTTTGTTGACTTGGGTGGGTTTTCTATCTGTTCACAACTAAATTCGTATTGTGTCACGCCATTGACTTCTATGAATTGAGACTCTGCACGTTTCGCCGCTTCCAACAATGTACTGAATGGAATCTTGTTTGAGCTTTGTGTCCTTTGAATGTGGTGCAGGTCAGAAAGCAAAATAGATTTTATGCCCTTAGGTAGATTTCGTCGGAAATGAGCTGTAAGACCTTCTTCTGCCATGGGAATACTAATACTGCAGCGTTCGTGTAATTCACGCAACCTGTTGGAAAAGGTGTTGACATTGTCGCCACGAACAAACTTAGCAGTGTAATATTGGTCATGCCACATCTGTTCCATGCTAGAGCTTACAAACGTGTCGAGGAACTGCTTGCAGAATGAGTTTTCCGCCATTTTACTTCCACCGTCCGTATTTCTCCAACATGTCATGGTAGCGCTGCTCAAGTGGTACCATTCTAGAGCGCGTTCTTCTAGATATAGTCGTACGTAGTGTACCATTTGTTCCTCCTTTATGTTTCTGAATCTTGCATTTGACTCAAAGGTTTTCAACCACTTGATAGGATCTTCATGTGGTATACTACCATTGAAACGGAATACATCGGGATCAGCGTGGAGGTAGTTAGAACGGCAACAAGTAGCGTTGAATAATTGATCATTTGTGTGTTGCGCGTTACGAGTGGTGTGATGTTGGTGAGGGCTATCACTGTGCCCGTTTGACGAAGTAGTGTCCTCCTGCTGTGGATCCGGCTCGTTCCTAACAGAAGAAGCTCGTGATTTACCGGTTACACTTCCTTCGTTGTTGACAGCCCGTGTTAGATGGTAGAGGTCTGGCATCTCAGCAATTGGTATTGACTTTACACGGCACAATGAGTTAGTTGCACCACAATTAAAAAACGCTTCCACTTCCTCCCATTCTTGATTGTACGCTATGAATGCGATAGAGTAAGCTATGGACGCTAAGAACCACTTAGTTGTGTCCGTATTTTGCTGCTTGCTATACCTATTAAGCCCATTGTGTATGGCATTCACTGCTTCGTCCAGCTTGTTTTCTCTCTGCTCTGTTTGGAAGAAGTCATACCATCCGCGGATAAATGGGAGAGGCTGTGAATCATTCGTGGCACCAGGGTGATACGCTTCATTTTGCTGACGCGGAAGTTGGGGTGGTGGTTGGTGCGTATCGAGTTGCACAGAATGAGGTGGTGATTGGTGTGTATCGAGTTGCACAGGATGAGGTGGTGATTGATGTGCAGTCTCCTCCAAAGTTTCCTGTATTGGAGAAGTTGGCGCTACTTCGTATGTTGCTTGTGGGTATGTATTCATGGGCAATGAAGCGTCCTCGTTGGCTGAATCATGGTCGGATTGAGGGCTTGGATCATGACCAGGAGTGCTTCTAGTACTCATTCTCCGTGAAGTTGACATACTGAAGGAGCTAATAAGATAAATAAAAGGATAATGATAGTAATAATAATAATAATAATAGGAGTAGAATGAAATGAACTAATAAGAATATGCGGTATACGGGCTCGTGGATTATGACTAAACCCGAGGTGTGCTCGCCATATGTTAGCGTAAGCAATAAACGATGAGGTCTTTGACCTGGAAAATCAATTTGAAGTTATTGTAACTAACTCGAATAAACAAATAATCATATAAACAAAAAGAAACAGTGGTGTAAGTCCGTCTACACCACAATAATCTAGCAAATACAAGTCCGTCTGTATTTGCTATTAAAGCTAAAGAAGCTAAACTAAACTGAATAAAGGGAAAGAACGCTTGATGCTTTATTTAATAATGAGTAGGTAATCATATTTATAGTGGGATTAGTGAGACAAGTGTAACATATTTGTATGTTAACTTGTCGTATTCATAACAGACTCATCTCGGAATGACACTGTTATTTCTATTGTCGATGAATCAGTCATAACTATTGTTCCAAGTGTCGTTGTCATACTGTCTACGCGTATCACGCTATGTTCTCCTATAAGATCCAAATAATTCGTTTAAAGATGATCCTAAATCAAAATACAATCGAGTTAATGGCCATTTGTAAGAAAATAAAACGATATTACGAATAATGCAACCATTTGTAAGTATTCATTTCCCACCTTGCCAGCCATGCGATCCATCTTGTTGTCATAGTATCAT
>JAIXMF010000217.1:0-23151 GCA_025201365.1 Syncephalis plumigaleata | reverse complement strand
GATTATATTATGCCATCTCCAAAGCTATTCCTTAATCGAGATAGATCATCGTCGTCATCATCATTATCATTATCAGCAAGTAATTGCGCTAATCTCGACCGTCCTATCGAACGAACTCGTTCGGCATCTGATGTAAATAGCACACCAATGACTAGTACGATTAAACCATTCGCTAGTTTCGGACGAGTTGAACATACAAATCGACGTTTCTCCAGCTTATCCTATACCACTTCTACTGAAGTATTTCATGATACTGCTCGCGATCATGGATGTAGTAGTGTGATTAATAATTACTCTCCCATCACACCAACTACTCCCTCGCAAACGTCGCTATTATCGGATTTCTCGAATTCGTCAGCTTCACCACGTTCCGTGCATCGTGCCAAGTTGATCAATGCTAATGCAGAGAGTATCGCGCCCACTTCGCTATTCTACGATAGTGATGATCACGAGGATGACGACATGTTGTTCGATATAGGAGCCGAGCGTGATATGATTAATTTAAGACGAAGTATGAATAGTAGCGCATTTGATTCAGGTGTCGTTGCACTACCAATGCAAAAGACACGTTTACGACACTTGAAGGTCAACGTATACTTGCCTAGTATTGTGCATAGCAATGATGACGCTACAACATCATCCATTACACAAGCAATCTATATTAATTCAGAAGAAAAGTCGGAATAACCAAGATATCATCATGATATCATCGTATCATTGTATCTCTATCTATCAATAATTGTAATAAGTGTCGATATTTTTTGTTTGTCAGCATCATCTCGTAGTACAGCAATAGGAACATTTCTCTCTATATATTTATATATTTATAATTCATGAACAAGTACACTTCTTAAATAAATCAAATTCCTAAAACAGAACAAATATGCCATCGTGCGGTGTATTGCAGATAAAATGTTACAACATAGAGATAACGGGAAAGACGGATGCGAACACACACATATGGAAGGGGAGAAATATCATTGTAAATAAGAATAAAGAGATGGTTATACTAATATTAATAAACTACGGGTAAGAGAGTAAGGGTAAGTGGATTAATCGATCATCCACTCGTGAATACGTTTCGAGTATTTGTCGTAGAGTAAGCCGAGATCACGTATGACGAATGCGCAAATAACACTACGCATAAAATCGGAGGCACGATGCAGTCGTTGCAATGCATGTTCCCGTTCCTTACATGATGCTCGACCACTATAATAGCGTAGCCAGTGGTCAAGCAACTGACAAGCGCGGAACAAGTTAACCAATGCATCCATATACTCGCCAGCATCCTCACTAATTAGATGGTTCATTAATTAATATGCTGAATTTGTTATTGTTATACTCTACTTCACACTTAC
The DNA here is from genome assembly GCA_025201365.1 of Syncephalis plumigaleata. NCBI lineage: Eukaryota > Fungi > Zoopagomycota > Zoopagomycetes > Zoopagales > Piptocephalidaceae > Syncephalis > Syncephalis plumigaleata. The sequence continues at coordinate 21,793 of JAIXMF010000217.1, read as the reverse complement.
ACTTTGTCTTTGGTCATATTTGCATGCATACGTTCCATTGATTTCAATCCTAAACCGAGTGATTTCAATCCTAGACCCGATTGCTATCATAGTATTACCACCATTGTTATTATTACGTGGTTAGTAACTTTTATTTTGTATTTACAAAAAGAAATACTCACCTTTTGTCGTTTAGATTCCTTAATGAAATCAAGTTTACGCGCTAATTGATTCTGAATGTTGTGCAACTCTTCGTCCAATTCATCCAATACCTAATAGATACATGGGTATAAATATACGTAAATAGATAAATAAGGCTATACTCACTATTACAGCATTATCGGAATCTTCAAGATCAACTGCTGCCATCTTCTCTAAACGATCGCGTAATCGTTCACATGCTTGTATCTTGGTGTCGATAGCTGTCAGTTTAACACCAGTGGTCATCCTAGTGGTTATTCATTATTAGTAATTGTACATTACTCGTATACTATTGTAATTACCATATACTACGCGGTATGTAAAGTCGTGAGGTAAGATAACCACCCGATGTGATGGATCGTTCGAGACAACGCATAAGCCAGAAGGAACGCAACTCGACCGCTTGTGGAGGTGCTTCCAATAGAGTATTCTAAACACATCATTTAAATGTATAAGCAAAGAAAGAAGGAGATAGCACTGTTATTATTATTATTATTACTTACTGGATCCGGTTCCTCTCGCATAACATCAAAGAGAGTAAACGTATTATTCGAAGACTGATTGGAGGTCGATGACGAGGACGATGCTGATGCCGACGATGATGTATTGGAGAACTTGTTACGCGTACCTGGCCCGCCTGTAATTGTATTACGCGTTATTTGCAGGGCAATCGATAACGAGGGACGTCCATGATTGTGCGTACGACGTGGCACTGCCGATGATGTAATCACTACACGACGATTAGTCTCATCGTTGTTGACCGCATTGCCACGTGTAGGCAGTGTCGCGAAATGATGCGGTAAACGACCGGCGGCATTGGTACCAGTTGAACCATCGGCCAACTGTTGCGCTATTCGATTTCGACGACCTACTGCAATGGTATTCGCGAGTAAGGACGTGGGACCAGCCATGAGACTATGCACAGAATTGGCCGGACTATGCCCGTGTAGTCTAACAGGTGCTGGCGGATGATGACCAGCAGCAGTTATTGCAGCTGTTGTAGTACTACTACCATTAACAGTGGAGTGACTGCCTGACACCGATGATGCCATAATAGTATTCATGTCATCTGGTAGTGATTTACCAAGTGTATTCACATCCGGTGTATGACTACCGTTACCGCCACCACTCGGTTTACGTCGATGGAATAATTGAGCGAGGGAACGTTTTCGTTGCGGTATACGTTCGTGTGGCATGCCGGATTGCATCGCCTCATCATACTCGAGATGCTCCTCGTTCTCCATATCCTCCCTTTCCTCGTTCTCACTAACATAGTTGCCGCTACGTTCAGAGTCTCTTTTCTGCATCCTCTGTTGACGAGATAGCTCGGAATCGACCTTAATCGACGAGTTACTAGGTGATCGGAATAGACCTGCTCGAGGTGAGCCAAGTCCTGATGTGGCGGGCGTCATCGTCGTCGACGACAATGGCAGTAGAGTGTTGGATCGATTCGAGTCGGACATGTTGAAACTAGGATGTGTTGCAGAGGTGGGCGTAGTAGGAATTAGCGGTGGTGGCGATGTTAACGAGTATAGTGAACGACCCTTGTTATCCGACCCCATATCAACACTTGGACGTTGTTTACGTCCTCGTATTACGGTAATATTCACTGGATTACTATCACTATCGTCATCTGGACTAGCAAACATAAATGGTGCTACATCTGCCAGTGCTGGTTTGGCCATTTCATCGATTGGTACCACAATGGATGGTCTTCTAGTGGTTACAAGGAACGATGGTGATGGTGGTGGTGCACTCTCGTGATCATGCGTAGGGGGTTCAAGTGTAGTGGCACTATTAGTATTAGGTTGATCTACGTCAATCTTTGAGTTACGATCAGAGGCCGACTCTGGAATAGCGTATGCCAACGAGGGAGCAGTGTCGGCTCGTGCTCTACCCCCATCCATATCCTCTTCCGTTTCAGTATCTTCATCGATATCTGGTATATTATCTAAACGAGGACTTGAATTGCCATCGTCAATTCGATTGGATCTTTGCGTAAATCGTGATGCTGATGAACTAGCTGATGGTACGAGTGACAGACTACTATTACTGCTACTGCTATTGCTATTGCTATTGCTATAATTGCTATAATTGTAATTGCTATGATTGCTGACACTAGTGTGATGTAACTCGATGGAGGGATGCGATGATTTCCTTTGATTGATTCTTACTGGTTCATTGATACTTGGCGTATTATTGCCATGTTCCAACTTGGATGACAGTATGACATCTCCCTGTGAATAAGTACTAGTAGTACTAGTTGTCGTTGTCGTTCTACCATAAGATATATTTTGAAGTGACGCTGCCGTTCGATGACCCTGCGGTGGGACACGACCGAGTGAGGGACGGCGTGCGTACATGGCCGCTGAACGAGCATCCTGCTCCAATAATGACCCATCTCGATTGACCTCCATTGTTGTAGTGCCGGATGTCATATTAGATCGTGCAGATTCTGAACTAGATCTACGATGTACACTACCAGTGTCGAGTATATCATTACTACGATTAATCGTAGATGATAAATCACTATTACTACTGTTCTTATTGTTGTTGCCCATTGCCATTGATAATGACAACGATAGTGATTGACCATTCTTAATGCGTGTCTGTCCCTGCTGACCCGTCGATGTATCCTCCATGTCTACCGGTAATGCACGCATCATATTACTGCTACTATTAGACGAGGATGACTGTGAACCATCTATCGATCGAACCGAGGGTGTACTTGACTTGTTACGTCGATGAGCCGGCGAGAATGAACGCGACATCACACCCGGTATTCTTGGTGCTGGCAATGCATTCTGATTTGAACCAGTAGTAGATGAGGAAGATCTAGCCCCTGCATTCGATCCTACCGATGACTGAGATGGTACAGCATTGGATCGTACACTCTGACTATTACGTGAAGCGTGATGTGATCGAGTGGCGGTGTTCCCGCCATCACTCTCACTACGTACTAGTACGTTATTACTATTCCCATTAGTAGTAGCAGCAGTAGTAGTAGTATTGGATGGTATTGCAGGTGTTTGATGTAATGAAGAATAATTAGACATGATTTGCCGCATAGATGTTTGTTCATTGAGTGAAGACATGGAACGCTGTTTAGCTAATGTCGCTTTAGATGCAGGTTTTCTAATCGATAAAGTATTACTACCACCATGAGGCTGATGTGCTGTTAATGCTGATGTCGATGTCGATGCAGGTAGGCCCTGATTACTACCCTGACTGGAATAACTCGGTATGGATGAAGTAGATGATGCACTTCGTGAATACACTCCACGTGTAGGTGCAGCCAATGATGTTGGCGCGGTTGTACTTGTAGGTGAGGCTATACTATGATTAGCGGTGTCTGGTCGTGCTGGTGGCGGATAACTAGGTGGTGGCTGAGGAGAAGAGGCTCTACCTTCCATAGCTCGCGTTGATGTGGGATGCGAAGCAGATGTGGAACTATTCAAAGGATAAACGCGATGTTGTGATGCACTAGTATTACTGATATTACTATTGTTATTATCTGTCGAGTATTCGCTACTATTACTACGATGATCATTAACGATGGTTCCTTCGTTGTTTTGAGGCACTAGCGATGATTCCGATCGTCGTGCAGCTCTACTTAATGCCGTCGACATTTGACCATAAACTGCTAATGTAGGTGCAGATTTCAATGGTGATTCCAATGAATTCTGATCACTAGATGGAATTGAATGCTGAGAGGATACATTTACAGTGGTGGAGCGGGATTCATTCGACTGTACCGTCGAGGATGGCTTAGGAGATCGACTTGTCATACGTAGGATTTCTGCTGAAAATGTGCTGGTGAAACCATTACCTGAATCAGCTTTTGTCTATATATATATATATAATATAATGTATATATTCCCCATTTGGTTTATTAACATGGTTAGCAGGCTAGTTTTTAATACTATAATAGAATGGCATTTACACCTACAGGATGATGAGGCGTAGGCCGATGAATAGAAGGATGACTAGATGCAGTGGGAGAATAAGGTGATTTTAAAGCACCCTGAGGTGTATTTGACATCTTTAGCATTTTTGGTGTTGGTGGCTGTTGCTGTTGCTGTTGTTGTATATGTTCTAGCGCGGCAATACGTTCTTCATAAGTGGTACGCTAGGAGTAGTTATTAGTAGTAGTAGAGCGTAAGATCATGGTTAGTATTGCTATCTCGACTATTACTATTACACAATAGCTAGTGCGTGTGCGTGTGTTTATCACGATTATTACTTACAATATCCCGTAGACGGTGTACGTCATGAACACCGCTCATACGGTCCATGGCCATGCTAAGTAAACGAACAGCGTCGTGGTATGCTTCAAGTGCCGCCTCCAAGTTCTGTGCCCCATCCATAAGCACTGCTTTGTTAGCGCGTGCCCTAGCTGCTGCCAGCATAGCCTGAGCGGTCGGTGGGTGAGCGGGTGGTCCCGGCATAGCAGTAGTCGGCGATGCGGAAGCAGCCGCCATTGCCGGTGAGATGGATGGCGGATGGTAAGTCATAGAGATGGACTGTAGCTCACTTGTACAATATGAAAGGAACAGTTGCTGACGATAGAGATGCAATATTGGTTATTGTTGTTTTCTTAGAAGGAAAAACGACAGTTACAAGAATGGTGGCAAACACAGCTGCACTAGGAAACTATTACAGTAACAAAGGGGGCAATCATTAGAATCAACAGGAGAAACAGTAATAGAAAGTGGAATAGAGTGAGTGAATAGATAATAAAAGGTAATAATAGTGGAGGATAATGTCGAGTAACAATAGAGTTGTAGAGCGACAGCGGTGTTTGATGGCGTGTGTACAGCATGAATGAATGAATGAATGAGCGAGCGAGTGGATGGAATGGATCAGGTTACAAAAAGTGCGGGTCAAGGTCACTGGTACTATTTCACATTCCTCATACCAATTCGCGCTACTTGTATGCTTATTACTTGTTCAATGTGATCATACTCGCCCACCCACCCATCCACACGCATACACACATACACACAAACAGATACACGGACACACATGGGAACACGTACGCTCATACGTTCATACAAATATACATATACACGCATGTTGTTGATGCTATAACTTACCTTACTAAAAATGATGAATGAATAAATAAATATATATAAATGCTACGTATTACTAATGAATGTCAAATGCAATAATATGTTCATAGAATGTTCATGTCATACAGCATATGTATATGCGTATGTATATATAAAGTTAGTAAGTAAGTATGAAGACACAATCAATGGATAAGCAGGTAATACGGCGTGATGACTGGCTAATCGTTAAAGGGTTGCTGCAGCTAACGCATTCAATCTCACACTTGTACCAGAAATACAGTGTTTTTCCATCCAATTTGCGCATTTATCCTTTAACATTTGCAGTTTATTAATAAATAGATTAACACAATTATTAACATTAATATAATAGTTGTGAAATGGGATTAAGGGAAATCTAAAACGTAGTCCATAACACTGTTACAATTATAATAATGATTACAATAAAAAGATTATACACTAGGATAGAGAGAGAAAGTGGGATTTATTCGATGTGAAAGTAAAAGCGTGAATCTTGTTGTCTTCTCATTTTACATGAGAGCTTTTCGGCTCGTTGAAATAAACCGTTATCCGGGTCGCGGGAACATACTGATAAGTACATACAGCGATGTTAATGAAATGTGAACTGATGACAGCTCAGACTATCGAGTCTGAGTGAGTTGTTATCAGCCGCTATGTAAATATCTTCACACCTATATACATTATTCCACTATAAATATGGGTCCTATTTTGTACGAATTGAATAAACTTATCTTCATCTTCCAGTTCAATCGTCCCTATTACACTCTACTCACACTACCTTATTGTATATCGCGTACACATTGTGCTTGAGCAAATCGAGCAACCATAGCTCCCACACTATCAATGAGAAAGTGTCCTACTACTTGTCATGATCCCTTACGGTAAATATACCTCATTACACTTTGATATTTATTACAGTATACTAACTCATTATTCTATTAGATGCACACATCGAAACAATGATTAAGAGGACATGCAAGTTAAAGGATTCAAGTATCGTTTGTGGAATCGGGGTTATGGTTGCTCGTCTGGATTTCATTCAAATCACCAACTGCCTTCGTAGTGGAACCGATGTTCCAACACACCCTCATCCAAGTGTCGTTCCTTCAAATCATTCAAGACAAGGAGGACAAGGACATCGAGGAACCAAACAATGAATAACAATTCATCCGTGATAGTTATCGCTATCGCCCCAGTCTTTCCCCCAAGGGAAGGAGGGCTGGGAAACAGAATACGGGGGTACTTGTACTTGTAAGTGTTAAATATTATTTATTCATAAAGACAAAAGGCTAACTGCGCAAATTGGATGGAAAAAGCCTGTAGATGAACCTAAATGTAAGATGATGACAATGATGAATATGCTTATGATGAATATGTATTGCAGTAAAGAGGAAGAGAAAGAGAAAGAGTGATGCTATCATTCGATGAATACGAGTAGAATAGACGAATAGCATAGACCACTTTGAACATGTTACTTAATAACAAGGACTGTATTAATCCTTGAATGCTAAGCATTGCATTCATACATCTATCTCCCTGACTCTGGCTACTGAATAATAATAATAGTCATCATTATAGTTGAATTGTGTTCATGGTGCACCAAGGTATGAAACATAAGCCTGTGTCCTCCAATCTTGATCTATACCAGTTGGTATAATGGCATTCCGATATCAACATTGCTTTAATTTTTTATAACAGTCCTTGACGTTACTAGACTGTTTATACTCTCTTGACCCTCTAGATAGTTCAGATGTGTCTAGTTGTCTATCTATGTACATGTATGCACGTATTTTCATTGACTCATTCGTTTATTCATCGTGCTAGATGGCATCATGCTAACGTGTGTCCATTTGGCTATTATGCTAATATGCGCACTCGTGCCACGCTTCTCATCACTAATTCGGCACTACAGCTTGTGTTTGTTAGTGAGGAAAAAGAAAAGAAAATAGACCACTCTGTTGTAAAGCCATTTTTAGATAACCCCGCTTATGCTTCTTATAACCAGTCCGGTTTCGTCCTACCCGAAAGGCCTAATGACCACATGGTGTACCACATGTCATCTCTGACCATCTTCGTTCACATCACAATAGAAGCCAGTCAACTGATACTGCTGATGTCTGATGTCTGATGATGATGATGATGATGCTACTGCTGATGTTGATGTGATCAATCTTATTGCTATTCGCATTGGGTATACTCAATAAATACTAGACTGTATGCAATGCTACATGAAAAGGCTGACCTCAAAAGTGACTTTCCTCCTTTTTCACTTTCCTTTCATTTTGATTCCCACTACTACTACTACTATTACTAACGGTAGTATTTCTCGGTACGTTACAGTTACGACTACGTTGCTCCTAGTTTTTGATTTCTCCCTCCTCTCCCTCTCTTGCCAGCTCACTTGACGTTTAACGAACCACACGGTGTTTTCACTTTTTCTTTTCAATAAGTAAACAGGAAACCCGTTATTAGTATTCCTGCACAATACTTGACATTCATACGCCTTTTGTTTGTTTCAACTCGGTTTGATATAGGCTTGTATTGCACGTTAGTAGCAATATAGAATCACATATAGCTGGATCCCACTCGTTCATATTAGTGTCGTGCGGAACCTGGCAACTATAATTATCCCACGGACATCCTCCCTTTTTTTCCATGTTAATTTATTAGTTTTGTTATTGCTGCTGTCGTCGTCTCTCTCTTTTTACTTTAGGAATACTTCACGACTACTCTACTCTTACCTTACCCTCGCCTCGCCACCACTACCATCATAACCATAGTCATAGCCATTGCCCTTATCGCCATCCCTCTCCTTCTATCACTACCACTATCATCACTACCATCATCGTATTATTATTACTATTATAGCTTGCACTATGACACGTAAGTTGTTACACCAGCCAGGTTACTTCATATCCATCTACGGCCATCTCTCTAATACCTGCTGTAGAGTCACCGCCGAGCTATAGGGCATCCTACGATTTAAACAATGAAAAAGCCCATAGTACATTTGATAAAATGTCCGTCAAGGACTACGATGAAGCACTAGAGGCCAGCGATGCCAACGGACAACATGGACATGAACGCACTAGCTCCAGTATTGGCGCGTATTTTAACATTATTTGCGTTATCGCCGGTACTGGCACGCTACAACTGCCGCTCGCCTTGCATCAAGGCGGTTGGATCGGTCTCATTCTCATTGCCCTATCGGCATTAATGGCCATCTACACCGGTAATCTATTGATTCGCTGTCTCTACGTGTTCCCTGGTCGTCGTCTCACAGGCTACGGCGATGTTGGTGAGGCGGCGTTCGGTCGTCCAGGCAGATGGATTGTAATGTTCTTCAACTACGCTATCTTATTGGGAGTAGGCTGTATCTATATCATGTTGGTGGGATCGAACACCTATAAATTACTCGCTGCATCCAGTGCCGGTAGTCCCCTGAGTGAACGTGCCTGGATTGCCGTAGCCGGTGCCGTCGTACTACTACCAGTGATTGCCGTGAAAACACTAAAGGAAGCGGCTATCCTATCGGCTTTCGGTACCATTGCCACTATCGTAGTAGTGATCGTATCCGCCACATTGTCCGGTATCGAATTATCGCAACCCAATCATGTAGCCAAGGAGCATTCGTTCGTCAATCCATCGCAACTTGCCATTGCTCTCGCTTCGATTTCATTCTCATTCGGTGGTAATGTCGTGTATCCACACGTCGAGGCAACGATGCGTCATCCAAAATCGTGGTCTCGCGTATTAGGTGCCGCCATTCTCACCACGTGTCTGATCTACTTTGTCATTTGCGTGCCTGGCTACTTGGCCTACGGTCATGAGACGAAATCGCCCATCTTCGACAATCTACCAAAAGGTGCCGCCACCACCAGCGCGATCATTCTAATTACGATCCACGTATTGCTGGCTGCGCCCATTCTCATTACCTCGTTCTCGCTCGATGTAGAAAATCGTTTCAGCGTCAATGTGGCTCGTCTAGGTCGGGTCAAGGAGTTTATTTATCGTGCCGCCATTCGTACCACCACCGTGTGCCTACTAACCGTGGTAGCAATGGTCGTACCATACTTTGGCGACTTTATGGCACTATTAGGCGCGCTCGCCAACTGTATGATCGTTTTCGTATTGCCTATATTCTGCTATTTGCGTCTATTCGGCTGGTGGTCCGTTAGAAAGATTACACTCGCGTGGTGTTTCCTAATAGTGGCCATTGGCTTGTTTGCCTGTGTACTCGGTGCCATTGATGCCATCAAGGCATTGCACAAAGATTTCAACGGTAGTGATGGCGGTATTTTATAAGCATATCAATTACGCACACGCACTCTCATTCATATATATATATACATATACACGTCAATTTGTTAACGTTCATTTAGAAATGTCACTCTATGTTAATAGGATGATCTGTTTCTTACGTCTTTCAGTAATCATATCATGAGTCTCCATTATGAATACAGTAAACATTTGTCATGTCATTTATTTATTATACATTGGTAGATGACTGATTATCATTATTATTATGTTTGTTTGTTTGTTTGTTTGTTTGTTTAATGTATTTATGTATGTGATGCTAGCGATATTCATTCAGCAAGTATTCGACACTTCATGCTCTTTGTTCAAGTGCAATTCATGACGTCTCAACACTTCTCGTACTGCATCCGCAATGCTAAGATGCACTAGACGTTGATCCTGTGTTACTATGGGTCGAGCAATTGGAATATTATTAGTGATGCCTGTGATAGGACCATGATTATGCTCTTGTTCTTCATCGGAAATGGCTTGATTCAAGTTTGGATCAGTGTGTGCCTCGACACTTGTCAAACTAGCATGTTGCTGCTTCACTTGATCATTACTAGTGGAGGACTTGTTCTGCTCGAACACCTCTTCTACACGCTCATCTTCTAGCACTGGTAGCACAGTATTGGTAATGCCTGAAAGTTCAAGTACGCGCAGTACCCGTTTCTTCACCGATACAAAATGCATTTGGAATGGATAAGAGGTAGGATTACCGGCATACTCGCTGATGGTTGTTTTCAAGTCCAGTAGCACTTGTAGTCCACTAGCGTCGATATTGTTGACCGCGCTGAAATCCATGATAACCGCCTTGATTAGAGGTCGTGTTTCTGAACGACCAGTCCAGGTATTTTTACCATTATTTTCCATATAACTCATGGCTTCGTCCTCTCTGACAAATGAACCATGTTGATTCGATTCTACCTTTTTAGCTTGTGTCAAATCATCATTTATCTTATTAGGATCAACGCTATCCATCTCTATGGATACGATGCTTAATGAATTACGACGTTGCGTGTAATGACTCGGATCGATGGTAGTATTGGGTGTACGTTTATGTGTTGGTTGCGATTCCATCTCTGCATTATTATTCTCATGAGTACAACGCTGATCACGACGGTGACGGCGACGACGTTGGAATAAACGTCGTAATTTAGAAAATCGATTACTGCTCGATGCACCATTTCCATCGTCGTCATCGTCATCATGATGACTGTTGTTATTGCAATTACACGCACTATTAGTAATTAAATCTTGTTTCTTAGCTGCTGCTGCTGTTGCTGCTGTTCCCACGTCACACCACATTTCATCTTCAAGTGTCACCGGTGGTTTACCGGATGCGCACGTTTGATGCACCGCCTTTAATAGTCGATGTCGAATGTAATGCGCATTAGGAAAGATGATGGCCTCCTCAACACGGAATATAATGATACCAGGTGGTGGCGGTTTGGTGACGACATCAGGCAGCGATGGATCAACGTAGACATCGGGATTGTCGACGCATGGCTCCAGTAGGATGCAATCGGGTCGAGCAACCTTGTAGAGCATAAGTACGAGCGAGAGACCCACGGCTACACCGATACCGATCTGTAATTAGGAGGGTTTTTTATTAGCTAGCTATTACTTGTATGATGCATTGATGATTACACTCTACTTACGGCAATGTTGAATAGCACCGTGAATATAAATGCCGCCAAACATGTAATCATATCGACCGCTAATAGGGGAAACAACAAGTGCCGAGTGTAAATACTAGTATGTCTACTCAATGACACAATACTATTACTACTGTTACTTACGATTGATTCGCCAAAGCTTAATAAAAGTACGCGGACCACGCATTAACCCGAATACACTTGTAGTGATAATGGCCGCCAAACATGAATCCGGAATATAGTAGAAGGCAGGCGGTAAGAAGAGCAAGGATCCGCATACTACGAATGTTGGAAATATACTATTCAACGGTGTACGAGCTCCCATCTGCGCCACCATCATCGATCGAGACATGGCACCGGTGACACCGAATCCGGAAAAGAACGAAGTGGCCATGTTGGAGAAGCCGAGTGCCACCATCTCTTGACTAGAATTAACCGTGTAACCATTGATACGACCTAATAAATGTGTTATATCACTTTAGTAGTCGTTACTACATTACTATTCCTTCCACTCACCTAGCGCTTTAGCCATGGTGATATGTTCAATCATGGTTTGTAAGAATGGAAGTATAGATGCAACGAGCAGTTGTTGTACCGGTACACCATGCGCCGATGGCATCGATGGCATGGGCAATCCGCGTGGTACGTGACGTAGAATGTACAACGGATGGCGTTGACCCGTTTCCTCGTTGTCGCCATGACCGGCCACCGCGATTAAAAAGGATATTAGCGTGTAGAGCACGACTATAATGGCGATACGACCGATGCCCACGATACGCGCTATCCTATATCGTGAACCGTATCGGTCGTTGATCGCTTTAAGCGACAGTATCATTATCGTGGCACTGAGACCTACGGCAAGATTCGGTACCGATATGGATTTGAGCCGTCTTGCCAACTCGTAGATAGTATTGAAGAATGACTCGTTAGTGTTGACACCGGCTACACCCAATAGTTTCGGTATCTGTGTGAGCATAATGTCGAGCCCAGCCCCAAACGTGAATCCTACGACTACCGGGGCCGAGATGAAGTCAAGGAGAATACCGATTCGCAATAATCCCAGCAAGGTTACCAGACCACCTGTGAGAAGGGCCATCATAGAGGCCAGTGCGACCATATGCGCGGGTGTGTTCAACTCGGCATGATCCCGAATGATTTGGTGAAGACCTTGTCCGGTATAGAGCGATAACACGGCGGTAGGCCCTACATTGATATCCTTCGCGGTACCGAATAACGCGTAGACTGCCGCGGCCACCATCGAGCTGTAAAGCCCGTATTCCACGGGTAGACCGGCGAGACGTGCATAGGCGATGCTTTGCGGTACAATCATCACGCCAATGGTGAATCCCGCCACAATATCCCGCGTAAACCAACTTCGATGGTAATAGGGTAACCAGCCGACAATTGGCAGTCGTTGCTGGACATAGCGTTTTATGCTGCTTGTAGCGCCTCCTTGCCATAGCTTGAGCTGGAACATCATACCGATGCGTGTCGATAATAGTGTGCAGGATAGCGTGCGTAGTTAAAAAATGAAATGAAATGAAATAGTAGTCCTTACTATAAAAAGTAAATACGAATATAGGTAATGAAAATCGATGCGATATATTTATGGTAATGGTATTTGCATATATGGCTGTTAAGTAAATGTTAAATGAATCGAACGGAATGAATCAAGGTTGTCGGCGCATGAATTATTTAGGCTGCATGTCGTCTATTTAAATGTTACCATCATTCAGCATTCATCAGCAACAACAACATTGTTATTATTGTTATTATTGCTATTAATATTGTTGTTATTATTAACTGCACACGCACATTACTTCATTGGATCACATGCCTAAACGGGCAATGAGTGTGCACAGGTTACTAATGACAATTAAGCAGCCGGGATTAGTCCTTACGGTGTGGTAACAATAAGCCTCCTCGTAGATCATGAGTTGTGTACATCAGGAGTATGATTTCATTAATGCAAAAGGGGACGAGTGCACACACACACACACACCTAGAGAGAGAGAGAGATAGTGAATGAAAAACACGCACACCTTCTCTATCATCATCATCATCATCTATTTCTACCTTGACATTCAGTTTACGGGAACACGATATCATGTTTTCAAACCTGCTCCATGGAGTGTAAACGATAACTTGTAAGCCATATCTACGGATACATGGTTTCAGATGGCATCAGTACCGCATCAGATGATGTGTTATATTTAATAATAGCACGGGTTTTGGACGGATAAATAGCTGCTGATAAGAGATACATCCATGCCATTGGACGATATAGGCGACATTATAATGCATTCGGGTCAAATTTTTACCTTCTTACCAGCACGACTACAAGGTCATATGTAGCCGAGTATTGTTCCAAAATGGTATACGTACAAATAGATACCTGTTTGCAAGTTGTAATCATTAGAATTGATTATGAAACAAAAGATATATAAGAAACAAGTTCTATTTTTAATAACAGCTATACAGGCCATTTCCATCCAATTTGCGCAGTTAGCCATTTGTCTTTACGAATAAATAATAGTTATGATAACACTTACAATTATTTTAGTAATCCCAGCACGGAGACTGGCGTGGAAGCGATAACGCCACGGATGAGTTGATTTTCGTTGTTTGGACCCCCGTTGTCCTTGTCCCCCTCTCTTTGAACGTTTAGAAGGAACGGCACCTCGATGGAATTGTGTTGGAACACCCTTTCCATTGCGAAGACTGCGAATAATCTGAATAAAATTCAGACATGCTGCCATATCCCGATTCCATACACGATAATCAATAGCTACTTGTAAGTACATGACATGGCAATATCCAACTATACTAGTACACTTGTATCATCTACCTTATAGAATTGATGATGATAGTTATTGTTATCAATATAGGATTCATTACTGAATACTGAATTGTTATTATTATTATGCTGTGTCAATTAGCATTTCTATGATGATAATAATGTTAACAATTGTGTTAATCTATTTATTAATAAACAGCAAATGTTAAAGGATAAATGCGCAAATTGGATGGAAAAACCCTGTATTTATTCAATAAAGTGATCACAATCTATGTTTTATCGTTGTTATCGTTGTTTGTTATTCTTGTTGTTTGTTATTGTCATTCATGGTTTTAAGTAGCTCATTGAAGAGTTTTTCAAAACGTTGATCCCGTTCATCTAGAGCTTGCCACCAGCGTGTCTCCCGTTCCTGTTCCTTACTTCGATACTCATCCTCGCGATTCTTCTGCTCGATGCGATACGCTTCTTCGCGTGCCTTGAGTTCACTCGTGAATTGCGTTTGCAATTGCATGATATCACGTAAATGATCACGATGGGTGCGTTGTAACTCTTCCATATCGACACGCTGTTGCGCCATCAGACCCTTTACCAATTCCTGTTCTCGTTGAAAGGCCTCGGCCAGGACTTGATACCCCTGACTCGACGACAGCAATGATGGCGACGATTGATGGTGCTGCGACTGATGCATTGGTACTGATAGTTGTGATCTTGGTGGAAGCGGCAGCGACTGCGATTGTTGCAGTGGTTGCTGCTGCGATTGCAATTGCGATTGTTGTTGACTTGACAACGGTAAATGATCATGTTTATTCATAGGCCTGTGATCATAATCACCGTTACAGTAATAGGCTTGACGAGAATCGTGGGGTTTCGGGGTTGGACCGTAGGCACACTCGCGACACTCTATACCGGATGGTGAGTCTCTATGTGATTTCACTGACTGATAAGGGCGTTTACCGTTTATATTCTCATGTTCCGCGTATCGCTCCTCCGTGTATATCATGGGCGCGAACGATCGATGTCGATTGGTGGGCGTGTCGTTTCGTGGATCAGGCGGTGTGGTCGAGAGTTCTTCTCGCGAGTCAATCAGCATGCTTGTGTCCTTGGTCCAATCATTGATGCGTTGCTGTTTCGCTTTGGGTGTCGACACGCCATCCCGTGGACCTTTGCGTCTGGGTGCGCTGTTGGGTGTGCTATTTTTAAGAAGAAAAGAAAAGAAAAAATAGCAAACATGCTTGCATGAGTTCCTGTGAATGTACACATTTCATCATGGATGCTTACCTCAGACTATTGATGCGTAGCATAATACTGTCTTCATCGCTATCATGATTACTATTATTGCTACTGCTATTACCATCATTGCTAATTTGAGGACTACGCGATGTACGCATAACATTGTTTAACTCGGAATTGACTGTATCAGTATTACGGAATACGGCAGGATACTCGGCTTCAGACTGTGGGTTTCCATTTCGTTCACTAAACAAATAACACGGTTTGATTAGAAAACAACAACAACAACAACAACAACAACAACATAGTAGCAATAATAAAACAAGAAAAAACAATAAACACACAAACGCACGCACGCGCACACACTTACCTGGCCTCTTTGTTGGTCTGACTTTCTTGCATTCGTACCCATTTGTTATAACATTGCTTACGCGAACGAGGCTGCTGGCTTACATTGAGAAGTGCCAGTCGACGCGCCACTTCATTCCACCTGCCACCTTGAATGGCGCGGTCCGATTCATATTCGGACCATACTTCAGACTGCAAACGAATAAGGGCCGAGGTTTCCTCCTCTTGCCATACGCTAGGCGGTTGTCTTACAGCACTCATGCTATACGAGTCGAGAATCAGTTCGATAAAGAAAAAGAGAAAGAAAGAGAATGGAAAGGTTGAAGTCGTGGTAAGATGTGGCGGGACTTACTTGGGCTATGGGCTACGAAAAGTCGGGCCATGCGTCCGGTACAAGCCGAGCCCTCACCCCTCACCCCTCCCTCCTTCCCTTTCGCTATCATTTTTTTCTGTTTATGTGAGTGAATGAGTGAATGGGTGCGTAAGTAAGCGAGGGATATGGTTGGATGATAATGATGATGAATGGTCTGGACAGTTCCCGCTCCTATGATCGGTCCTCTCCCCATCTTCTCGCGTTGTGTGTGTGAATGCGCATGTGTGTGTGTGTGTCTTCCCCACTCTCGTCTCTCATTCGTACATCCATTCTATTCGTGGAGATGCCCGTTCATTTACACTTGCTTATCACTATCGTGCAGTTTAATGTAGTGATTGTATAAATAAAACTGAAAATAAACCCGTTTATTACTGCGTTGAACGTTGTCACGAAATGGCCATTAAAAGCTGCTGATGAAGGATGCATCTTCATGTTGATGGAGGGAAGTACACGGTGTCATGACTTTACCTGTTCGCGGCAGATGCATCTGCACAAAATAACCGGACTACCGTGGAACGATTGGTTTACTTTCGACTTCTTTGTTGTGACAACCTTAGACGACACTGATCGAATGGCGTTCTTATTCTTTTGTTTGTGTTTGTTTGACATTCTCTAATCGTTACAAGAAGAAAGGATCAGGTAATACGAGATGATTATCTGGCAATATACACTAAGCGTATCTAGTGATGATTGATCGGCCTTTTACAGCGAGTGCTGGCACATTCACTGCTAGCGTGAAACGAATCGACATTCTGCGTTGACACGTACGACATTGTGCTACCACTGCATCCGAACTTTTTATTGAAGCAAGTCGCGCATACACACCATACATCAACATCATATACATGCAAGTCAAGCTGCGTTGTTTGTTTGCTTGCTTGCACACTCATGTGGACGAAGCACACACACACTCTCTCTCTCTCTTCATGAGTGGTAGCTTCCTTCATCCTTGTTCCCGTGATGCTCCTTCCTCTATTAGCATTTCTCCCCTGTGATAAAGTTGCAATGGTCGTTTTGTATGATGCTTGATGATAGAATAGTGATACATCATGTATATATATTGCTACCTATACTATAGACTATTATATGTTATATGAATATGAATATTTCATTAGAGTTATAATGAACAATATAATTGAGCATACTTGTAGCATTAACAATTGAATCATAGTAGTCTTGTTGTAGATCACAAGGGGGAGATGTAGTCAAGGATAATAGTGTTAGACCATCCATTCATAATGAATCCTACTAGTGAGCATTCATGACATTGAAGAGGAGTCTCCAACTTGAACAGCAACAATGATGATACACGCTTGTTCATCCGTTCATTCATTCAATTCACGCGTAAATGCACACTTACATACCGGTATGAGTTATGCTGTGTACACACACACACACACACATACCACGCACTAATAACTAGTATGTTGTTGCTTTGTTCTCATTTCTACTCGAGCGTGATTATTGCAACTCATCATTGAATTGCTCAGTCACATTGTTGCTGGCCAATATGCTGTGGCACACGAATGACTGCACCCCGTCTGTAACTCTGATACATGACATATGATAGACGGCGCCATGCTATACGCCTGCCTAGTGTAACACGTCTATGAAACGACATTGCATGTGCATAGGCTCTTGCCAGGCCGCCAAGTGAGGAGTAGTAGTAAACAATTTAAAAGGGTCCCTATCCCGTGGTATCTCCTCATTTGATTAAGCATCTGTTCACTTGTTCGCTAAGTCTATCTCTATTACCTTATCAATTCAACGTTGATCGTTGACTCTCCTCTCTCTCTCTCTCGCTCCTCTCTCTGTGTTAAACCTCTATCGTTTGTACTTTCTCTCCCACTTGCGCTTCTAGCCACTATCACCTACTCCTTGTTTCTCCTTTAGCGGTGTTATTCCTCTTAAGTGCCGGTCACTTACTGTTTTTATTTGTTTATACTCGTTTGAAGAAGGAATAACAACATCAACAACATCAACAACCATGTTTCGCTCTATCTGTACTTTCGTTCCTGCTGTCCTCCTATTATCGCTGCTGGCAGCTCACTCCGCCAGTGCCCATATCGAGATGTCGAAGCCACCACCACGCGGCTCTTTGTACGGTCCCGACAAGTCTCATGCCGACTACAACCTCAAGAGTCCCACCCATGCCATTTGCCAAGGAAAACCAGCTGGAGCCATTGTAGGCACGTACAAGGCCGGTTCATCCGTCGACGTGGTACTTACGGGCGAGGCCAAACACAACGGTGGCCATTGTCAGTTCTCGCTTTCTTACGATGGCGGCAAGACATTTGTCGTCATTAAAGACGTGCTCAACAACTGTCTCATTGCTAGTAGCACGTATAGTGTGCAGATTCCCACTACCGCACCAAGTTGCAAGAATGCCATCTTCGCCTGGAGTTGGATTAATGCGACGGGTGTTCGCGAATACTACATGAACTGCGCGGATATCGCCATTGAAGGCGTGTCCGATGGCAAGGTAACCGGTCCCAAGATGCTTGTGGCCAACATTTTGGGTGGACCCACCGTTCCCGAATGGGGCTCTGGCACCGATAAAGTGGGCGTCAAATTATTGGCAGCTCGTCAGAATATCACGGTTACAGCGAGTGGCTCATCCACTCCTGCCAGCGATGATAACAACAGCGCAACGCCACAACCTGCACCGGCACCAGAACTCAAGCCAAGCTATCCGACAACGACACCCAACACTCCTCCTAGCCCGGTGTCAGCACCATCACCATCACCAAGTGATCAAGCACCCAGCGGTGATAGTCCTACTCCTTCACCTGATGCAGACCCGGTATCCCCACCTAAATCGAGTTATCCACCCTCCAAATCGCCCGAAACTGTATCATCACCGGATACCGAGCCATCATCATCATCATCACCACCGAAAGAGGAGCCCACCACTCCCACACCAACTTCGAGCTACCCTACAACGAATAGTACCACCACCACGCCACAAAACGAGGAATCGTCAACCGCGACACCAGCGCCAACTGGTACAACACCAGCCTCCACCGGTGGTAGTTGCAAGGAAGGCGAGTATCGCTGCGTCGATTCGAGTCAATTCACCGTATGTGGTGCGGGTGGTCATCTTCATACCATGAAGTGTGCTCTCGGCACAGAATGCGTGCCTTCAGGCAATGCCATACTCTGTGATCATGTCAAAAAGACCAATGCCACTAAATCGGCCGAGTACGATTAATGATAAAAATAACGCAAAATATTCACGATAACTCATGTTCATATGAATATTGTTGGATTAACAACAACAATAGTAATAAATTTGCTTCTTTCCTACTTGTAATCAATAATTGTATCTATACGTTATTATATTTGTATATCCTAATTGTTACAATATGCATCAATGCTAATGAAATGAAATAAAACGTTTACTACACTTATTGTTCGTTTCATTGGTCTAGTAATTATTTTAATTTGGCTCTCCTGGTAGTTTGGCTTATTTACAGAAAAAAAAGAAGCTTATATTTACTCTTGATTCTCACCAGCTTCTGCCGGGGCAGTAGTAGGCAAGTGCTCATTATCCTCGAGGACAGTTAATGTTGCGGTGGATGATGCCTCGTTTGCAGCTTCCATCAATGCGTCATCTACGTGCACCGGCTCATTATCGGTGTAAATGGTCGCCACCTCCACATCGTCCTCGTCATCCTCTAGTATTTGCAGTTGTCCGTTAAACGATTGGAATACCAATTTGCGTTGCTCATCGTCATAGATGCTATTCTTCTTTGGTCCTAATAATAATAATAATAACAATTATTATTATGTACTCGTCGTATAACAATCTACTAGCTCACCTATAGCCAAGCAGCAACAACCGAACCGTTCATCTTTAACCTCAGTGCATCGTGGTTTATTAGAATTGATCCAGTTGAGCGTGTGCTAGCAAAGAAATTAAATGTACTCAATATTAGATGTATCACAATTATTGTTGATATCATCGACTAACCTCTCTTAGCCAGATTTTACATTTATTAGTCGGTAGTGAATCCGAGGAATGTTGCGAATCTAATGTGTTGATAAATGTAACACGCTCTTGGAATACGTCGTCTTGTTCCAACCCAGTCAATATCGTTGTAATGCACGAGTCTAGCATTGTTACTTACAGAATTCACCTAAAGCCTCCGTAACACAATGACCACCATAGCCTACAGCGACAATATTGATGGTCTTGGCCGGTGACAATCTGATCGATAATCAGTATTTGCATGCATGTATATATATATGGTAATTATTTAGCTTACGGGATAATATCGCGAAATACCGTTTTAACATGTTCCGGACCATCTTCATTGTCTAATGATCGAATATTAGCCAATAGATTCATCTGTCAAGTTGACATACCTGGTATTTCTGTATACTCCTTATTATAGGGTGGATACGCCTAGTATTATCGATTAGACTTGATAATATCCCGTCTGAGTTTAGTTTAGTCGACACTTACCAGACTACGACCATTACGCCAGTAGTTCGTGCTTGGATTCGTGATTAATACTGCATAGCCTTCACTGGTGGCCTGCTCGATATAACTGAACATTGCTCCATTCTAACAATAGTACAGTTATCATCTAATTACATTATTCAAACGCGAATCACTTACTCGTACGCTCACGTCAAATAGATAGCGTCGATCCCATTGTCCAACCCTAGTATATATTGATATTATTAGAATATAATACAATACATTATTACATGATAATAATCAAAAAATTACCGATTGAGTCGCTCCGGTACTAATACCAATAATTTGTCAGTATTATACATGTAGTCCTGGCTATATGTATATACACATACATGTATATTAATACAGATGTATATATTCGATGATCATCGCAATAAAAAAATACCTATGATAAATGAACGAGTGTGGCTCATCGTCGGATACGTTCAATGGCAAGTTAATTCGACAAAAGCCATAGTGTCTTTGTAAATGTAGCTTCACTTCTTTACCGACTGCCTCTATCATTCAACGGTTATATATCTACTTGCTAGACTATACAAACTCTATATATATATACATGAACACTTACTGGCCACCGCTATCATATGTCTCTCATTGTATTCTTTGTCATCGGGTTTGACTCTGAATTTGAAAGGTTTCCCTAGTCAGCCTGCGTTAATATACGTATCCCTTACGTATTCCCTTGCACTTGTCCACTCACCAGCTATGGTGCGCAGGGGTTTATTCTCATCGAGCAGTTGAAATCCTAGTTCAGCAAGTGTTTTAGGGAATCTAGGCGGTTTCTGTACCGGCTTTGGTTTAGGACGAAACATGCTGCAGTTAACAAATAGAAGGGTGAAGTGCTAATGTAGGAAAGTAGAGGAGGAGAAAGGCGTGGTACGCGCGCCCAACTAGTCTACAAACGCTTTTTTTATATTTTACTTTCACTCATAAATACGTTATGACGCAACCTGTACCACTGACGGGATTAAGCTGCTTCTTTCACCAAGTATTGGGAATTGCACCTGATGACACGATATTCAAGGAGCATATCTCCACGCTATACGGAGGGAACGTGGACGAACTAACACCTACAGCCGATGCGGTAAAGGTATTTCGCGACTGCGAGTATCACACGTTCAATGTATCATCTAGCCAGCACACCACACGTATCGAGTATTGTTTCGATCGTAGTGCCGACAACTCGACATTATTATCCCTTGGTGCCGTTCATCTCACGGGATCATCGATCCCTATAATGAGATTCACGCTACCCGGTGGTATACAGCTCTCCTTCACTGGAAAGCAAGTTGTCGCTGCTCTAGGCGAGCCAGAACGCAAAGGCGGTCAACACTC
>JAIXMF010000216.1:0-23194 GCA_025201365.1 Syncephalis plumigaleata | reverse complement strand
CATATTAGTATCATCGTGTATATTTACGCATATAATACGTATATATAGTAATTACCTGATATAATACTAGCATATCGCCTGTAAGCTTTAATTCCTTATCTGGAGCACATGTCCATTTGGAAAGTCGTCTTTTTCTTGCCTTCTCTTTATTCGTAGATGGGATAGTTGAGTCAATACTATGCTTATTGCTAGAGGCACAGTTACTATCGGCATCTTGTCCACTAGTCTCATCCTGCTTCAACGATCGAAGTGAACTATCCAATAGTGCGGTAGATAATGCGGCAGCCATCGAGTAAATTGGTGATTGTGCCAATGCATGAATATATGCAGAGTTACTATTGTATCCTTCTGACACTCCTGAGTATTCATATCGATGTCTCTCGAGTCATCCTGTGGTATACCATTAGGTGATAATGTCGATATTGACGCGTCCTTTTCCAAGATATCAACTAGACTGGCTAATGCCGCTGGATAAGCATAGGGTAATAGTGATAATAGGGTAGCCGGCTTCATATGACGATGCATTCCTAGAATTAGAGTAGTTGCTGTGGCAGGATCAATACCAACGGGTGAGGACATTGAGGTACTTTGCTGTAGTCGTTGTTGTTGTTGCTGTTGTGGTGGTGGTGCAACACTTCACTAGATGACTCTTGCTTGTTTATCAGTCGTAATTGGTACAGCAGTAGATGTCACGGGTACATGAGCATTAACAGTTGGATTGGTGGACAAGTCGCTGTATGTGATGTACGTTCATATCAGAACTAGTATTTGCATGTATAGAATGATTATGAGGTTGAGAGATCATCATCACCATATTACTATGATGATTACTAGTAGGTACATGAGACTATAATAATAGAGGTGATGAGGCTGATGATCCTACACTGAACCTTGTATATTGCCATTACTGCTATTGTTATTAGCAACTACTACAGTGGATGATGACAATGATGATGAATTGAAGATGTCGATGAAGATGTGTTAGTCGGTTGTATCTGACGTGATGGAGGAAATACAACAACAGAAGAAGAAGGTGATGCCATTGTTGCTAATCCTGGTGGTGATTGTGCTGTACATGAACTAGGCATAGATGATCGATGTACTAGTATGATGTTTGTTGTGTCGTGCCTGTATTTCCTGTAGATAAGCATGTGTACTATGTGGTACAATCATTTGAGGTGGTGGTGTTGGTAGATGACGTCGTAAAGGTGAATTTGATGGTGTACACGATAATTGACTTGCATTAGTATTGCTGTTATTGTTATTATTTGTACTATTACTACAATTACTACTACAATTACTGCTATGTCCACTACTTGAATTACGGCTATGATTTGATTGACGTGTAACATTTGATCCCATAAACATCGTCTTATGATTATGGTTCATGTGTGTATTATGAGCTGTAGATGTTGTTGTTACTGGCACAGTTGCACTATTACTAGTTGTACTGGTTATCGATGAAGATGGAGTCATTGGCCGAGAGACAAGTATAACATTACCATTGGTATTGCCAGTATTAGTTGTAGTAATATTGTTGACATGTCCATTGATAATAGCTGACTGCTGTGGATAACTAGATGTATGACATGCAACCATAGGAGTACCATGTGGAGAAGGACTACTATTCGTGTGTGAGGAACGCCCTAGTGGATGTAATCCATTGGAGATGATCGAATGATTGGCACTATGCATAACTGGCGGTGTACTCGATCTACTGTGTGATAATGCACCCGATGACATTAACGACGACGACGACGATGCAGGTGGTGGTGGTGTATACGACCGACGTATGACATCTGTAGCATTGGAGAATGATTTGGAATGCGGTCGTCTATTCATGGCCATTCGATAAGATGGTGTAATAGACGATGGTGCTATTGTTGTAGATTGATTAGATGTTGCTGGAACGGTGGATGAATTAGCAGTATGAGGAGGAGGAGGAGGGGAAGAAGTAGTAAAGACGGCAGTCGATGATGAATTGGTGGTCATTTTCAAGGGAGACTGTATACGACCACGATGAGTACGACTAGTGCCACCGTGCACGTTGAGTTGCGGTGGTGATACAGACGAGGGATGATTCGAGGCAACCACCTCCATCCATATATGATTATTCATATAAATAGATAATAGTAACCAGTTGGCGTTGTAGTAGTAGTAGTAACAATAGTCGTATTATTATTACGCTAAAGTAGTTGTATAACTCTAATCGCAACTAATAGTTGAAGAAGAAGAAGAATAGTCGACCGGCTCCACTTTTATCGGATAGGCACACTCGCACACACACACACACACACAACAGAGTAAGGAAAAAGGAGACTGCCACCGGGGCAAGTAAGCAGCTTAGTCACCAATAACGATAGAATAGCTGATATAACGAGTAGTAGTATATGTGTATATGTGTATAGCAATAGTTGTATAAGTATAGAAGAAGTAGAAGGTCAATCTCACAAGCACCGCTCGCCAAATAACCGCCAATAATGATAATAGCTGTAGTTGTTGTAGTTGTAGTTGTTGTAAAAGAAGAGAATCCGCCTTGTGCTGAAAGTAAGAAGAATTGTCACCTTCACCTGTACCACGATAATCAATAAGTAGAGTATAATTGAATAGAATAAATATAGGAATGTGTTTCTGGTTTAGAGTATCTTCAATAGTAGAAGCGTATATATGATAATAATAAATAATAGTCAGACAGAAGGTTACGCCGTGATTGTTTCGCTGGAACCGGAGTAAAGAAGGGAAGACAGGGCGCCAATAAGGTTAGAGGTAGAGGTAGAGGTAGAGAGAGATAGTAGTAGAATAGCGAGGTAAGGTAAGGTGAGATAGGAAGGGTGAATAGTAGTCAGTGTCGTTGACTGAACAACAGGTACTACTAGTACAGGCGTGTATCTGCTAGAAACAGGCCAAGTAAGCAAGAGATTCGGAGAGGTAACAGAGATGAAATGCTGCTATTGCTGCTAGTCAGAAGGAGTGAAAGTTGAATAATTGAGTCAGTGAGTGAGTGAGTGAGTGAATGAATGAGAGGAGTAAGAGAGCAAGAATGAGTGAGTGCATTGAATTGGGTGGTGTAAATGAAGGAATGAGTAGGGATACTTTCCTTTTAGGTATTCGATTTAAGTTGATTATAACCACATAATATTGGTGGCATACTGAAACAACGCAGAGAGTACGTTCACTTGACATGTAAATACTATCTACTACGTGGATTACTACTCAAATGACCATATCATTAATAATAATAGATGAGTAAACAGATCAATGTATCTATTTACATTTGATTTTACTCTTCAATATCGATTCACTTCATTTCAAGTTTACCATACGACATTGAACCGTAAAATCAAATGTAAATAGATCCTGTTGATGATCTTACACCATAGCCGCAGTATCTTTGTGCAAAGGAGACTGCCAAGAATTCGACACATGGTTAGATGGTGTACACACATGCCATGGTGTGCAAATGAAGGATATCGGAAAATAAACACTCATTCTATAGAAACGTATACTTTATTACTTCTACTACTGCTAATAGATGATCAATAATGTACTTTTACTAGATACTAAATACTATTACTACTACTATTACTATCAGTATCAATGAAATGATAAAAGTGTAATCTACATGCAAGGTTTAAACAATGAATACGCCATTGTAGTCAAGTAATCAAGGGCAGTGCAAATATGCACATTATCCCTCGTGAGCTTGGTCAAGGCACGCTCATCACCACATGTGCATCTGTCAGTGAAGCATTCCACCAATCAGCATTATGATAATATGTATCACATTGACTATCACTCATTTCTTGATCCGCTAAATGACATTTCCATTCATGGTAAAACGGAGTCTGACTGGCCTTGATGAATCATGAAAATCGTTAACAAAGAAACAATGTAATAATAATAATAATTGGTATATTTATATATCACATATTCATGTGAGTTGTAGGATAATAAACAAATGGTTTTAAAACGAGAAAACAGAATCATAGATATAGATGTATATACTATGAGCACAACAAGTAAGTGTGGCTAACTATAAAAAGAGCTAAGGGAATCGAGATCAACACGAATATGTACATACGCATAGTAGATGTCGTATGTTTAAGCTGCATGACGTCGACGTAGAGGATAGGATGATGATTGCTTATTAGCTGTAGTATCCTCTTCTTCCTCCTCTTCCTCCTCATTATTATTATTAGCAAAAATAGTAGTAGCAGTAGTAGCAGTAGCAGTAGTAGTAATAATGGTATCACCCTCTACAGTAAGCGTACTATTGCTATTGAATTTTGATTGCTTCTTCATTCGTTCCATTTCCTTCTCGTCTTCCTCTTCTTCACTGCCACTGCTACGATTGTCATGGGCATTAGCACCCGAGACAACACGCCATAGAACTCGACAGATCAAGACAAACCAGTAGATGATAAGCATTTGAAGTGCCGCGAATAAAGCAAGGAAATAGACACGTGCATTACGAGTGAGAAAAACACCACGTACTGGATCCCAAATGGGTTCAATGTATTTCTCGGCTTCCGCGTAAATGGCATAGCATACCTGAGCGTACAAATAGAAGCGAGTGTAGATCCACGCCAAGACAAATACACCGAATGTGACATCGCAAATACGTTGGAACTTGGCATATCGCATGCATTTGGCAAGCTATAAGAAAAAAACAGAAGAATAGTAAGTAAAGGAGATCTAGTTTGCTTGTTTGAATAATATATTACAATCATGATCATCATCATCATTGTCTATTACTTACCGGTAGGATAATATCGGCAAAATCCATCATGCAAAGAACGGCATTACCAATACGTGGGAAATGCGTGACATACGAACAGGTAATCAATAGTGCGGTGACGATATGATGAGCGAACATGGCACGATAATCCTTACGCTTGGCTTCTACGTGGAGTACATAGATCAGATGGAGTGTATAGGCCAATGACATGAGATAGTAAGTTTTAGAATGCCACGTGTAGTCACGATGCGGATAATTGATCCAGAAATGTCTAGTATCAAACCAGTAGGGCGAATTATACATAATATACTATAGATACATACAAATCATTCAGTACAGTAATCATTACTCGTCGTCGTGTCCTACTTACCATGCCAGATGACCAGGAGATCATATAGTAAACACATTGGTAGCCCTGCTCCTTGAATCGTTCTAATTTTGATAAATTACGAATACCATAGTGTTTACCGAGTGGTTCTAGCAAATAGCGCATGACGCAGGATCGGAATAACGTAAGGGCCAATGTCATATAGACGATGAAGCACACGTCCAGCCGACCTAATCGATAATAGGGGCCTGGCAGATTGGTGATGGGCGAGAAGCCATCCAACGGATCGATAGGCACGCCTTCCACTGGACCATGATGTGCAGGTTGACGATACTGCAGTCGAGTGAACACACGCGCCTGTTCTACCCCCATGAAATCGAGTACCAATAGGCCAAGAATGATGGTCAATGGCACATCTATAAAGTAGCATACGCATAAACCAATGATTAGCAAGTATTTATGTATTCATGGACGGGTATACCATTCCAACTTCAATCATCATCATCATGCTGTATATGCTGCAGCATTAATCAATGTATACGAGATCATAGGATACCCCTTTCCGTTTTACTTCTACTTCTTATCACTATTACTTACCGAATTGCCATCGATCCTGTTGAGCAATATGCTTGTTACGCATTTGAAGGAAAGAAGGTACCGCCGTAGCGATATGATCTTTAGATAATGAGGTGACCGCATTAATGGATTGATTTGCCGCACAAGAGATATTCTGAGAGGAAGTTCGTCGTTTACGTCCATTCTCGTCATTATTGCCGCTATCTAGGCTCATGGACGTTACGGCCGCTGTCCAATGGGTTGATGAAGATGCTTGCATGTTGATGGCAAATATATATATGTAGTTTTTAAATAGTTGATGCAGCTCTATCTAATACGAATAAGCGCTATAGTGAGTGAATAAGTGAGTGAGTGAGTTACTAATAACTAGTAGTGAATGGTGATGATATATATGTGTATATATGTGAGTGAGTATATTCAATATCGAATTGTGATATAAATAGATAATATGACGATATAAACACGAGTATCACAAATATTAATAATGAAATGGTCTGCACGATAGGACTATTCGATAGATTGGCGAATAAATAACAACAACAAAGTGACAATTATAATGCCAAGAATAAATCTAATTAATGGCAGAGGCCTTCGCGTGTATATATCCACATATACGCTATACAGTATGTAGTCAGAAAGGTCAATAATGCCAAATGGATAAGTGTATGCGATGTGCAAACAAACAAGAGCAATAGTAGTAGTGACCAACAATGTGAGAGATAAAAAATGAGTGCGTAGTATGCGACAACTTGTGATAATACTTTTACTACTTTGACGTCCGAACATTAAGTTATATTTATATGACAAGTATATACATATGTGTGCGTGTGTGTACGTGTGTCTACATGCATATGTCCAGCTACAACGCGCGTTAATTATTCTCGAACACACCATATCACATCACCTCCTATGCTGCACGCGTGAGATTACCCGTACAAACGAATGGAATGGAATGGAAGCGGAAAAGCTAACGGATAGATTCCCGAATGGCCACATTTAGGCCCAATGCATCAGTGTGGCCCATCCATTTATGGAAAGCACAGTGACAAGGCTTTGTCATCTCAAGTGTTCTTTTGTATCGGTACCTCGTATTTCCGAGACCGAACATTACGAACTAGGATAATCATCGTAAAATATTTAGAAGGGAAAAACACCGAACTTATTGGTCATAATGAACACACACACGCACACACACACTCTCTCCTTCATACACACATACATACATACATACATGTACATACGTAAATAAATAACCCCCTTCTACATGTCATGTTACTATTGCTGTCTTCCATTACTGATATGATTGGATGACAGTAATAATACTAAGCCAATGACGCCTCATTAATTAGGGTAACTACTGTCAATCCAGTGTCAAGGCCTAGTTGATGAGGACTGTGCAACTGCTATAACTTGCCAATTCCTTTAATTCACTCATATCATCATCATCATCATCATCATCATCATGATCATACGCACGTACACATGCATACTCGTACAATAACTTACCGTTTTTACAACCAATGAGGAATACGTTGACTATTACCAGCAAACACAAGTGTGTCTGTGTGTGTGTGTGCGTATCCTAGAGTACCGCGTGGTTATTCAATCAAGTTGAATATGGACCCACAATGATCAGGGTCACACAGCTTAAATAGCAAACAGTCAATGTATATTACCACTACACGCTTACTAAACTAAAGGCGCTGTGAATAGATGACAGTAACGCTGCTTGATGCATCAACGTGAGTACATGTACATCCACACCGCGGTTAGTGCATGTAATAGATCGAGAGAAGAAACGAAATAAAAAAGGATTGATTATGCGATTCGTATTATCACAGTAAAGAATCTATGAATTCTGTTATAAAGTAATAAGCATCAATCCACAGTATAGATAGCTATTTAATAGAAAGAGGGAAAACAAGGAGATATAGATCACGTTAACAACAATAAACGACTAGTTGATAAACGGGTGAAATAAAGAAAGCTGTTTTGCAACAAGAAGATGACGACGATACTAATGCTCTGACACCCGAATGGAACAAATAACCAGCATGTTATATACAGTCTTATGAGATTCATCGATTTTTCTCTTTACTATACTGAATCAAACTCAGTGAGTGAGTGAGTGTGACTGCATGAGTGCAACATGAGGAAATGTCCATTTGTAGTGGAAGTGGCAACGAGGCTATCATGATCTCATAAGGGTGAATTTTTACGTTTTCTTTAGTGATAGCCATGTGGTTTTTGACATGATGACAGAGATGCATCATTCCATTCTCTCCTTTCTACTACTGATGTTAATCCTGTTAATATAAATCAATAATCTACATTGCACTTGCAAGCAGAAATGAATAAAATGAATGAGTACAATTTAGCTGTAGATAATGAATCGATATATCCTCTCAAATGTAGTGACGTTCTCTAGTCATATGAATGATCTCATCTGTTATCATCGTCATAATAATAACAATGATTTAAATCCAACCAATTGACATGATAACCAGAAAAATTACAAAAAGAAATGATGATGATGATGATGATGATGCATCGTCATGATTTACTATCAAGTTACAGTTATTCTTTTATCGCACTTCATTCACTTCTAATATGTCATTAACTTCGAGTAACAAAGAGAATGCAGCTGATGCAACTGACAATGACAATATAAATGCTAGTTATTTACACGTGGCAACTGCTGTACCAAGTCCTGTTATACGCCACGCGATTCAACTTCAATTATTGCCAGAACGCCAGTCTAAATCACTTAGTATTGTTATAGGACGTGTAAGTTATGCGTAAATCAGTGGACGTGTAGCCTATCAGAGATATTCACTAGTATTATTGTTGTTGTTATTCTAGGAGACTAGTCTTGAATTACTAAGTCTTGATACAAATCATGTAAACGGTGTACGTTTGGCTAGTCTACATCGACAACCGATTCATGGCACTATCATTCGTATGACTGCATTGCCACGATGGAGGACAATTGGCACTGCTTCATCGACGATTGATCTTACCGCTAATTCAGAGGGAGAGGAGGATGAGGATAATGCTTCCATATCTACGTGTACTGATTCATGTCCACAATGCTCTGTCACATCAATGAACGCGACTAGTACAGCGATGGATGACGGCGATATCATGTCACTCGATGATGCGATCAATGAAGTGACACATCAATTTCCACACTCACTCACCGGCTATCGACGCTGGCCTCGATCGAGTTGTATACAATCGCGTGATTTACTCGTAGTGACATCGGATGCCGGACTACTTTCACTATTGGCCTATGGTCCTATTACTGCCATGGACTATCAGCGGACACCTGCAACAGCAAGTGTAGAGAATGCGACACATGCATCATACTCGTCCGATCCATCTAGTCGATTCTACACCGTACAAGATATCTACTTGGGGCGACCCGGTCTACCATTCGATGCAACAGGTCATCATCTATGTGTTGATCCACGATCGCGCGCAATAGCCGTTGCAGCATGGCAGGATCACATCAAAGTATTTCTACTCAAATCGGGAACAAATACGAGTGTCGATGTGGGTAGACACGCATTATCAACGACCTCATCCGCGTCAATGTCATGTCCTCATGGTTATACGCAATGCTCTACCAAAGTGGATCCACAATCGGAACCAGTTGATTTATTTGCCCGTCAATTAGATATCACCGAGGAATTCAGTCTTATAACAGGAATGGACTTTTTATGGCCATCTATAACACATATGAAGCGGATTCTTCTTGCTGTTACGTATACAAGGTAATCTATTCATTCATTTATAATAGCTACAATAGTTGTAATAATCATTCTATACAAGTGATCGTGATGCAACACCTTACCTTACCATTTATCAGATAATGGCCGATAATAGCAATGATAATCCAACTCGATATGCTCGACTTCCATTAGGCAGAGGTATACATCTACATTATTACTATTATTACGAATTAAGCGATATAGTCAGTTAACAATGAATGAATGCTACTTATAGAGAACACGCTAATAACTCACTTATTTGCTATACCAACCTTTCACGAACAACTTGTCTTTATCACGGTAAGTCTTCTTGCGGTTAGTAATAAATTAGTAGATCCTATTATTAATACAAATGTAATATTCAAGGATCGAAAAATATGCTGTATAAGTGCTGAAGATGCTCATAATGGTAACAATCAGTTAAACAAGGTGAATTTGCCATCAATATCGACCAATTCTAGTATACTTCGTGTTGAAGATGGTATGTCTGTCTCTGCTTACTAGACACATTCATTACAATAACTAATGATAAACTATAATAAAAAGATACGCCATCGGTAGCACTCATCACTTCTGTGGCTGTTCGTATATCCGACGAATATCGTACAAGAAATGATACCGGTGGAATGGTTAGCGATGAGCATATTAGTCAAGGATTACGCATCTATTTAGGATCAGACTATAATGGATTATATCGACTTGTCATACGTGCCAATAGATTTATTGATTTGCATCACGTAGCATTGGATAGACCGACTACGGTGGGCGGTGTACCACCCGCTATCGGTGAAGCATTACTATGTTTACGTTCCAACACATCCGGCGATCTTTTACTTATGAGCGGTGAGATGTGTGATGGTCAAGTAGTCATGGTAAGCATAGTTTGTCTTTACTTCCAGATATTATAACTAGTGGTAATAATAATATGAATGATATGCTTGAGATAGATATCCAACCAAATGCAAGGAAGAAAACTCTATTCGAAACTTAACTGGGCATCACTAGTTGACTTTGTCATGTGCGATGCGTATAATGATCGTCAAAAGACGATATATGCTTGTTGCGGTGCAGGTGCCCAGGGTACATTACGAGAATTCCGACATGGTCTCTCGATGAATATTCATATTTGGTCGGATGCCGATTTCGACGGGTAAGGCACTACTCGATCAATCAATCAATCAATCAAGTCTATAATGAGTGACTAATGAACGCTTTATCGTAGATTGAATGGATTATGGAATCTTCAGCATGACACAATTGCTGGACGAGATCGCTACCTAGTGTTATCATATATTTCAGACACGCGTGTTTTCTCGGTAACATACGGTAAGCTATGAGATATTCATAAACATGTCAGTAACTAATTGTTCAATCACAC
Source organism: Syncephalis plumigaleata (assembly GCA_025201365.1). Classification (NCBI taxonomy): domain Eukaryota; kingdom Fungi; phylum Zoopagomycota; class Zoopagomycetes; order Zoopagales; family Piptocephalidaceae; genus Syncephalis; species Syncephalis plumigaleata. Next base: position 12,401 of record JAIXMF010000216.1, on the reverse strand, counting down.
GCATAGATAATGGCTATGAAATGGAGGATATCAGCGAATCTAGTGGTTTTCGTCTGGATACACGCACACTACTAGCTTGTAGCTTTGCTCAAGGCGACTACTGGCTACAAGTACATCCTAATGGTGTACGAGTAAATAATCGTACAAAATCACTGGATCAAATATCATGTAAATAATAACAATGATGTGGATTTAGTTCATTGACTAATAGTGACATCATCATAACAATAATAGATAATCCACTGGATACAGATCAATGGCAACCATCAACTAATCATACCATCTCAAAGGCAGCCTGGTATGAGGTGGAACAGAATGAAACAGAAGCAATAGTTAGCAGGAAAGGTTACATTCTAGCGACACTTATAGATCATAATGGAATGAATCAATGTGTATGGCTTACTATAGATGGAACAGAGTAAGTATCATACGAGTATCTCATTGTTGGCATGATTACTTATACATATATACATATTGTTATTACAGGATTACTGCTAGTCATACACTTGCACTATCACATGAACCTACAAGTATTCATTTGTTCAAGTAAGTCGATTGCATACACATATATATAACAACTGTATGTTATCATTATGAATAGTAGTAGTAATAATTGTATAACTATAAGATTCAATAATACAGTATGGGCTGCCATAGCCACTCGTCTACCGACCATCTATTTGATGCGTAAAACAGACAATGATATATCAATTCAACATACACTTAGTCTGGGTAAGTCACTAGTAATATGAATATACCTGAATTGTAGTAGATATGATGAATTATTAATGAGTTACTATTATTATTATTAGATAATATCGGTTTAGAAGGATTAAATCTAACGAAAAGCCTACTCTACATACAAGCATCCAGTAAACATCAAGGTTTCCTACTAGCTGGTAATTGTAACAGTATAATTTATGTGTATAACATACTCAATACTATACATCTATCTAGGTCTTCGTGATGGTAGTCTAATGTCTTGGCAACTTGAACAAGGTAAGCATTCGATACTACTACATTAGTCAATATCTCTTCTCTAATAAGACAATAAGATAATACAGGAAATATCAATGATGTTGATCATTCAACAATGAAATGTTCACCGCGTAAACCTAGAATAATTGGATCATTACCGGTGAAGTTGAGACCATGGCCATTGGCAAGTAGTAGCCATACGAAAACTACCATGCTACTTGTACTATCCGATAGACCATGGAGACTTCATGTGGACACGACAAATGAACTGGCCATCAGTAGTATACTATACACACGACCAGATACGGTAAGGAATACTAGACATTGATAATGATGGTAATGATGATGATGTCACTCTTATTGAACATGTATATGCACGTATGTGTAATGCGTATGTAATAGATCATAGAAGCTACAGGATTTCGATACAGTAGTAGTGGATATGGATTGATATTCACCGTGAATGGTCGTCTAGGTATGGCTACCGTGGGTCGTCATCGTCGAGCAAATGTACGACGTGTTGTCGCCATTCATGTAAGCTATTTGTTATTTGTATGATGACTACACACATAGGCATGATAGATTAAACTTGTGTGTGTGTGTGTGTGTGTGTGTGTGTAAATAATAGAGTCCACGTCGCATACTATTCGATCAAACAACGCGTAAACTATTGATTGCTTGTCGTAGTAGTGCAGAACATCATTTGCCAGTCATTAAGGTGGTTGATCCAATAAGGTAGACAATCAATCATTGTTACACTCTAGACATAGCATAGCATAACATAAATCATTACTATTAGAGGACATACACTTGTTGAACATACACTTCATGCTCATGAGACGGTGCATTCAATGACTGGTAATGGCACTTGCAATGACTTGACTATGTAGATATATTACACTAACTATTAATAACAATGTGATAGAATGGGTTATACCTAAGGGTTCGCATACATATCGTTATATTTGTGTAGGTACGAATGTAGGCAACAGCAACAGTAGTAGCAATACTCCATTGCAACAACCACAAAATCAACAAGGTCGTCTGCTTATTTATAGTTTGAAACGAGCAATGAGTAATAATACAAATGAAGTAAGCATTATTAGAATGATTTCGTTATCAATAATGATAATATATCAACTAATAACAAATCTAGTCGATAAAACTCGAATTAAGAACGGTATGGATTGCAGAAGTACCACGACCAGTCTATCGAATATGTCCCATAAAAGAAAGGTGATCTATTCAACATGATTATGTAATGCAGTCATATTAATGCTCATTATACACACAAACACTAGTTATCTACTTGTAGCATCTGGCAAGACACTTTATGTTTATCAGTTAAATATGGAACAACGCAAGTAAGTTGTAAACAAAAGGGAAATAGATATGATGTCAATGTGGAGTAACCATCTGGTTAATGTAGACTCGTTAAGATTTGCAAAGAAGACATGCGTTTTCCAATCACCAAGATTGCTGCCTATGACAACTATTTTATCGTAGGTTGTCAGCGTGCATCATTTTCATTATTCATGCTTGATCTTGTTCAATCACGTATTACATTCATACAAAGGTAAGTAGAGAGCATGTTACATTTAATGAATGAATATTGCTTACATTACTATACACGCATGCTATTAGTGATCATCAACCACGAATGCCTATTGAATGCATTATGGGAAAGGAGTGCATGATTGGCACGGATCAATCAGGTCATATTATTGGATTAACGCGTAGTAAGTATTATTGCAAGTAATGAATAATTATATCAATATACATTAATGATTTATTACGTTATTAGATACACATACTATCGAGGAATCCTTAACTACCATATTCTCAATGCAACAGCCGGATATCATCTATCGTATGCAACCGGGTACACCTTTCTATCCTTTGTTGGATGACACATCCGATGCTGAATTGAAATGGCCCATGACTTGTAGTGAACCACTTGTTGCATCATCGATGTTAGGTGCATTTCTCGTGCTACGTCGTATTGATGCACGATCATTGGGTGGTCAATTACTAGAACAGTTACAACATGTCATGGAGTTGCACCCATTAACTCATCCGGTATTAGGTCATGCTCTAGTGCACAATTCATCCCGTAAGATTGTTCCCTATAATGCTACTGCCACCGGTTACAACTACGCACTTTATGGTGATTTCCTTGATCAATATCTGGCATTATCCATTGCTGATCAGTATGATATACTAAACCGACTAAAGGAACGTATTTCATGGATGATATCCACTGATCTAGTTGTCGAACCAACCATTCAAGAGATGAGCACGATGTCTAATACTTCATTACACCAATGGCTATGTCGTAATTTGACACTATTACGATCGTAGTCATCTTATATCCATACTACATTTAGACAATATAATCTATTCATTGTATATTCAGTAAATAAAAGAATGAGAAAAGAATGAGAAAAAGCAAGCTATCTATCCGAGATGACCTTGATTATATATTTTATTAGATCAATCTACATGAAATCATCGTAGTCGCCATCATCATAGGCACCGCCGTAGTCTGTCGTGTCAATGGCGGAACTGCTCACTTGCACTGATGGTTTCTTCGTCGATGCTCCCTTCTTCTTCTCCTTGGCCTTGGCCTCACGTTGTTTGTCATTGGCAATACGCGACAATGCCGAGGAAATCTTACGAATATCGACATCTTTCAAGGAGCGACACACTTCTGTCACTAGTCCATCGACCATACTGGCATAGAATCGATTATTCTAGCAGGATCATCATCAGTATTGTAGATTATTGATTAATAATAATGACTAATATATTAGATACCTTGAAAGTCTCAATACGCTCAACAAGTGCCGTCTTGAATGCTTCAAACTCTTCCTTCGTCTTTGGATTCATACCGTTAATCTTGTCGGCATTATCCTTGTCTATTAGAAACATTAGTATTTATCATAAGTACTAGTTAGTTCATTTTCTTCTTCTTAATCGCAACAGATATATGTATGCATGCATGTATTTGTAGAGTGTATATGCTTACCCTGAACCGTTACGCCACGGAACATGTCATTGGCATTCTCGAGATCGGCAGCTTGTTCCAATGCAGCTAGTCGTTTCTTACGCTCTGCCGGATCTTCATCTTCATCTTCACTTGACTAATAATAAACAAATAGACGATATTATATCGCTAGTTAATTACCCGATGATTACTACAATTATTGCTATTAATAATGCTTACCGCAGCTGCCTTCCTATTAGCTATCTCTTGTCGTTTACGCTCATTCTCTGCATTACGCTCGGCAATACGCTGAGCTAGTGGTACCTTCTTTCTAGCGGGAGCTGCAGCGGATGTTGCTTGTTTAGTCTCCTTCTCCTCGTCGGAATCCTCCCAAGACTCCTATTATTATCGTTATGGTTAGTAATCACGGCTGTTTATCACATAAATAACGGCTACTTGCCTTGATCTCGCCGTCGTCAACATCCTCGTCGTCCCAATTTGGCTTAGGTGGAGGTACTACGACGGCAGTGTCGAAATCTTCATCTTCTATAATAGTATAAGATTCATATTCAAACAAAGTGTAATTATTAGATTTTCACGTATATTTCCACTTATACTGGCATGGTGACTTGCCCCAGTTATCAGCCATAGTGCTTTATATAAGTGAAGATAGTGCAGTAGATTGATGTGGATAAATAGTTCAATAGAGATGGTAATGGAATAACAAAATGAAGACGTGCACACGCAATAACCACTGTGGTGTCAAAAACTAACCTGCAAAACTAATAAAAAAGATTCAAGCTTTTCTCTAGTTCCGCTCTTAACGTTTTGTGCAATTATAGGTGCCTTACAGTGTAAAAATATCTTTATTATTCATACATTCTGATAGCGAACCTCTGCAGTTGACTGAGGTTACTGCACGTCATTTTGTAGAATTCCCTTGTCCGGCCCTTAGTATTCTTTCCAATTGTTAGGACCGCGACAACTACTAATGAGATTAACATTACTATCATTATTGATTACACTGAATAAACCAACATACTTGATGTCTACAATGTTCACATATGTACTCGTGCAGTTTACTCTACCAATAGATTCCTCGATTGCATTTGGACTCGAGTAGCACTTGTATATTCTATTTGTACTATTCTACTAGCAATGTTCAGTCATGTAACTTGATGTTTGTCACTTGTATCTACTAGTTGATAAACTGTAATTGGATATTGAAGTGGCATTATAGATTTACAGCAAAGTTATTTATTTATTTATTGTATTTGACATTGTTCAAATGAAGTGAGAGAAATACGATGAGTTTATTCTAATCAAGAATACTCAGATAAATCATACACAAGTGTGGAGAATAATAGAGTAGTTTCAACAAGCTATGATGAATTGACAGGAACATTTAGTAAAGAACAACATGGATGCTTGTTTATTCAGTGCATTGCTATAATGACATTCGAGATTATTCAGATAGCAAGCTTCAATCAAGCAGAATGAAATGATGTCATAGTACATGTGCTATCGAGCAACATCCTCTATGCATTGAGAAGCATTCATCAGTTTGTACAGCATTGATGTCTCAATTGCTACTATAGTTGATTTATTCAATTAATCATCCAGTTCATAGAAAGTATTGGCATGTGTTATGGTTTAATGATGTATAAATACTACTCTTATTAACTAATGTAGTATGATTTATTGATGTTTGTTACAATTCGCCGTATTCATGTATTACTAACGTATGCCTCTCATTGGAACTATATGCCATACCAACCATTGCATAATCATCCACTTGTTCGTTCCTAGCTGGTGCTTTCAATCTGCATATCACCTTCTTTGTATTAATGTCTATAAGCAATCGCCTTTTCATATAATCACAATACGTAGTAAAGATATAGAGATCTCCAATAATATTTTGGATGTATGCCGTATCCGGTATTTGCAATATTTGGTCGTCATTGCAGGGTGGTAAGTCTGTCCATATTTTTGTCGGTTTGGAACCGAATGTGAAATAATCGCATCCAGCCCTTAACAATGAGATAGGCAGATCCTCGTCAGATGCATCGTAGCAGTTACGTGGAGTATGGCTTCGACCACTGGATGCTACGCTATGCATTATGCATATTTCACAAGCAAGATAATCACTTGTTCCAATTAGCATATGCGAATCGTATAAATTTTGAGCAAAATCTATTGTCACGTTCAGCATCCAATCAGGTAGTTCAAACGAGCCACTTCGCAATTGCACAACAGGATTATTGCTCGAGAATTGATATAGTGCCCATTCAATACATTCTGTTTCATCATCTACGGCTAGTCTTACGGTGTATACTATTGCTGTATCATTGACTGTTTTATAGAAACATTTTGCATTCCATAGATCATCAATGTTTCCTGGACACATGATATTATTCTCTATATCGAATACCCTTATATCGGCTGAATGTATCGGTTATTAGTACTAGTTATATTGCATTATTGTATAGTTACTACACTTACAAATAAATAACTGACATAATGACGATTTTGATTTGCCCACTAGTAATACCCATTTCTCATCGATTGTTCTCACTTTATATCGTGTTGGAATATCGAATGTAGTGAAAACACCACCATGTTTGCGAGAAAGTATTTTTACAGTATAGTTGGTATCGCTCTTGATTTTCTTAGGAAAGACGGCTATGTAATGGTCACCTGTAACATGAGTATACCGGGTATCATTACCACCATCCAGCGAAAGGATATTGGGCGATGTGGAAAACGTACTGCCATATACAATGTTTTTGCTTGATTTAAGGTTTGAATGTGGCAAATAGTCTATAGTGTAATAATAATCTAGTGCTTCGTCTAAGCACGTTTGTTGTATGATAACTAAACTATTATCTACGGCTTCTGTATTATAATCTAATTTATGCCCGTCCTGTTCCATGGCAATACGTGTGGTCCTGCATCGTTTATATCGCCAATTATTCTCGGTGCTCACTCGTCGACGATATGTGTTGTACCAGTCCACGTTCTCTAGTAGATCGGCTCGTTTATCCGATGTACATGGATTGTTGACATCCGTGCGTATACACCATAATATAAAATCCATTTCTTTAACATAATAAACATCCGATAGGAAATCCCTATGGTATAGTGCTTGCCATAATGCTTTATCATTTCGAACGTTGCTTATTAATGAGCGAGAACATGCTGATAAACGTACAAAATCTATGTAACTAAATAAATTACGAAAATGACGCTGGTCATGAAATGGAAGAGTATTCAGACAATGTAGTAATCTACAAGTCGAGTTGGGATTACTCGATATTTCAGTAGTAGTAGTAGACATAGTGGAATGGAATAAGAAAGATGATATGGAGTAGCGAAATACAACGTGTTTATTTTTTTTGATAAAATGTGGCAATAAAGCCTATACATATATTGTGATAGTAGCGTGTATCGCTACATCTGCAGTCTAAAGACGCAGGAGAGTTAAGGATAATGAGGGATTTTAAGGGAGCCTAAGGAGACAATGTAACTGCTATAACTTGTCATTCCTTTAATTCACTCATATCATCAACATCTACGGTTTCCAACAGGTTTAATCAAGAATACACAAATAAATCATACGTAAGTGTGGATAATAATGAAGCATGGTGTTCAAGTCTTTCTAATTGACGAGATATCCTACTGTCACTTGTCATGCCTTCTTAAGATGAGTACAATCTATAACAATATACTAATTCATTATTCTATTAGATGCACACATCAGAATTGTAAAGATGACATGAAAGGTAAAGGATTCGAGTATCGTGTATGGAATCGGGATATGGCAGCATGTCTGAATGTTGCTCAGATTATTCTCAGTATTTGCAATGGAAATGGTGTTCCAACACAACTACATCAAAGTGTCATTACTTCTAAACTTCAAGAAATGAAGGATAACAAAAAACAACTTGTCCGTGATACTATTGCTTCTACATCTAAATACGTAAGTTTTACTATCACTAATTGCAATATATGGAATGGACATACTTGTAACTTCATCTGCTACGGTCATAATAAACTGCCTTCATTCTTTGTATAATTTACCGTGTTATTTTCTATTAGCGACATGTTAAGCCATACTAATAAACCAATATCTATTTACCTGTTAAGGATCATTTAATAATTATGAACTAGTTGTATAGTACAATAACAACAACTACTACATTATTTGTAAATATATGGTAATGTCATTGTTGCTATTCTAATTATCGCATGATGAATTAGTAGTGTAGTAGCAGTAGTGTGATGGCATTACGATCTTAAACAATTTTAATGAGTAATTCATTTCTAATGACGTCAGTCAATCCTTTGCTTTAACCCAATTTTCTTTCTCTCTTCTTTCTCTTCTCTTCCTTCACTTCCTTCCTTCCTACGTAACGTAGTATCTATATTCTATAACAATACGGCGTTTGTTGGATTTATTCCAAGACGAAAAAGAAGAAAGACGATATGGAAGTGGCTAGTACGTCTTTGTCATCTGCGTCAGATGTTGTTGGTAATGAGAGTGGTCTTCGCCAACGAACCATCACTACTGGTACAGAGCAGACTACTGACACAGTAGCAACAGACTCTACTCCTTCAGTCGGCAGTGCAGATAACACGGAACATACGAACGAGACACCCGCGGCAGGATGGGAGCAATTCGTTCATGGTTTATGGTCTTCTATATTTACACCAGGTGCTAATTCTCAACTATTACTCGCTATGAACGTATCTTTCATCGCTCTATTCCTATCACTATTATTCCTCTTATTCGCTACAGGAGGTAATGGACATGTATTGGCTTTACTATTAATTGCAGGTGGTCTATTTGCTAGTATACAATGGTAGGATGATTATTGTATCCTATATGGTTTGAAACTAATTTATTAACTTATTCGTAATACATCTATTGTAATATGGTAGGTTTGTACACGAACTAGCCGTGGTTCGAGCAGCCAATGCAGCCAACACTGACAATGATTCAACTGAGTCAACCAGTGAAGAAACATCAGCATTGACTACAAACCAAGAAGATCTTGCCCCAAAGGAATCTACCCCAACCACTCAATATAACAATACTACAGCTAATACGGATCACACTACAGAAACAGATATAAAATCCAATCTAGAATCATTAGATTCAGCAAACACTAAATTAGACAAGCAGGAATCAACTGATACCGATAAAGGTATAACAGATGCAGCATCAGTACCACTACCCGATGACGATGACGATGAGGAGGAATGGTCAGCGGTAGAACGTGAAGAAGCATTTGATGAATTGGTACAAGAAGATAAAGAAAAGTCAGAAATAGTAGAATCTACAACTACAGAAAATACTACAACTACTCAAATGGATACAACGACAACATCATAATTACAGTATAAATAATATTAATTCAAACTACTTTATTATTTTCAGCATCATTCATTCATATAATGCGTATGTATTCATGACATTGTCATTGTTATTGTTATTATGAATAGTTGTCATTTAGTAGATGATGTTCTACCAAATACACATCGTATTCATATATCATCAACAAGAATATAAGCTCGTTTCCTCTTCTTTCTTTCTCAAATAAGCTGAATAAATCTTGTATCGATTAGAGTTGCATCAAGGTTAACGCATGGGTGCAACTTGCGAGGCATCCAATCCCAAGGCATGCAAGAATAGATTGACATTAGCGATACGAAGGGTTGCCTGATCAGCTGGTAACTGGCCTGACATGGCAGCTGATACATTTTCCAATACACGCTCTCTGAATAGTAATAGTTGTATCAGTATTCTTATCTAGTAACCTTCTCTTTTGTTATGACTTACCTGACTTCAGTTACCAAAATGTGTTGCTGATCGATATTAGCACCCACAGCGATGGCAGCCAAGAATTGCCATACATGACCGTCATCCAGGTCATTGACAGGGAAGAGTGAAGCGAAACTACCTTGCAATAAGCTGAATAAACGTAGATACAACTCTTTCCTATTCACATAGATGAATATATTATTATAATGATGATTACAATTATTATTCAACTTACCATTGGCGTATTTCATCAGGTGTGACGAAATTAGGCATGGTACTAACATTTTGACAAATAATCTCTGCTCTACTTAAAAACATGGTAAGGAAAGCAAGACCCGTCTATAATAAAATAGTCGATCATTATTGCTGCTAATTAGTTACTGCTATTACTACTACGATTATTCCACGATTACTTACTTTACTACGAGCCACCCAGGCAATATTGACACGTTCTATCAACAACGACAATAGTGCGATAATAACTCGCATTGGTGTATCCGATAGGAATACCAGTAATGGTGGGATACTATGATTATGGAATAGATCGATCTGTTCCAAGGCATGAGATGAAAGGGTAGCCACACCATGAGTAGCTTGCACGCCCAATCGTACGGCATCCACTTGATCCATACAAGCGAATAGGACGGTAAGTATAGACAATGTCTGATCGGGTGTACAGTGCCGCAATACACGCGGCAGTACCTTCTTGCCCTTGCCTAGGGAAAGTAAACCAATGAATGGATGAGGGAAGCTATAACAACATAATGATAGATTATTAATGTAATCCTTACTTTCTTCTATTCCAATCTTACCTAGTACCCAAAGGTTCGCTGACATATAATTCGGACCATAGTTTCGCCGTATGGGTAGAATATTCTTGATGCCTATAATATGAATATGGATATGGATTAGCGTTTGTGTTAACAAACAAACAAATATATATATATATACTATAATACTAAGTGATGACGTGCACTCATCTATCTATCAATAGGATACATACCATTTCTCGATGATTTCACTGGATTCTTCATCATCCGATGCATTTTGTGGCAATTTCGCTTGTTGACGTACAAGTTCTTCAAGTGCCAATACTTGCTCGTAGACTGCCTCTACCATTTGCATCACTTTACGACGATCATTCTTGTGAAGTGCCGGTGACTAATATAAACTGACTAATTTAGTAATGATCAAAGGGACGAGTGTAAGCGGTTAACGTACATTCATAATACCCGAAGTGCGTGACTGGGTGGGCGAGTCACTTGGTTTGGCATCCGTTGACTTGGCGGGCGTTTCAATTTGCAACGATTGTTTAGGATTGCGCACTGATGTGACAGCAATTTTACCGAGAGCACCTTCAAGGGACACTACAAACATATATATAAATTAGTTATATTTCTTTAATTGTAAATAAAAAGTAGTCATGCTTACCTTGTGTGGCTTTTGGTCGTTTCTTAGCATCATTCACGATACGTTGAATCTGTTGTTGCATTCGTTGAATACCCGTTTCACGTCGATTACGGCCGGTGCCACGGTCGCGTGAAGCAATCTCTGGTGCAGTAGCTGCCGCGCGACCACGTACCGCCGTATACATACGACAGTAAAAGTCATCGGCTGATGGATCTTGATGAACCAATTGAGCAATCTGCACTTTATGCACATACTCCTTGTCTCCTTGCGTCATTAAACCATTGTATTTTGCCTGTCATTACATGGTCATTCATTAGCGATCGAGTAATCTAGCATTCATTATAGGTGTAAAGCGGATATACACATACCATTGCAGCCAGTTTAGCTTCACGTATGGCATTACGCTGCTCAATACGCATTTGATCTGCATTTGATACGGGTGCATCAGTTGGCATGGATGCTGCATTAGCTGCAGTTGCACCGAATACACCACCTTGCATGGCCGCAGTCTGAGTTATCGACTGCTTCATCGCTGCCTCTAATTCTGCAACACTAAGCGTGTTACGTGTGCCAGAAGCATGCGGTTGCGGCATTAGTGATGGCATGTTGAATAGCATGTTTACATTCGTGGCATGCATCTGATTCATGGCCATACTGTTGCCTGTTTGCGCATTCCTTAGCAATTCTGCCTCGATATCTTGCAGGGAGAGCGGTTTCGTTTGCGATGCGACACGTGGCACGGATGGGGCGGTCGGTTTGATGCATATGCATATGTGGCTGCGGCACTTGATTCATAGGTAGACCTGCTGCATTATACGACTGCTGCTCCATGGGGTGGGACACCAGCTGGCATGGTAGGTGTTCCCAAGTAGTTAGTTGCGGATTTGGTACATCTGTCCAACATATCAATTGTAGATATTAGTGGCATACTAATGACACTGGTCACTTTCTATTAATTTACCTCCTTGACGCTTGTCCTCCACCATCCGAACCGGGTACTCCAAATATTACAACTCGTGCGTTTGACTGTATAGGATAAATGCAATACATGTCAATACATTATTATTACTATAGATGATGTCGCACTATTTACCTCAAGCATGGCGGCATTATTCACGGCAGACGAGCGAGGTGAAATGGGAACAGATGGACCGGGTGACTGATTCCTAGGCGCATCATCCCATAGTGCTGCATAGGCAGGAC
>JAIXMF010000215.1:0-23224 GCA_025201365.1 Syncephalis plumigaleata | reverse complement strand
AAATATATATCATGTATATCATCATTGCTATTGTTATAAAAAGATACACACCCAATTAGGATTACGATGTTGTCGATTAAACGAACTAACATACGCTAGACGATAGTGTAGATCTGATACTGGTCCTATTGCCATGCTGTCAACTACTAATAGATATGTATGGCTCTTAGCAAGTCATTACCAACCTGGAAATCCGTACTCCTTGAATGCCTCGGAAATATCTGCCGACGGAAGTGGTGTCATTGATAGTGGCGTCGTGGCCACCGTAACACCTTGATTCAATATAGACGGTCGTTGAAAAGCGGTACATGGCATAAATGCCAAGTGAACCAGCAGCTACACCACCTAGAAAGTATATTGCTCTTGACATTGCAGTGTACTATACGTATATGTATATAAATAACTAGGCTAGATTGAAAGGCGGAGAAAGAAAGAAAAAATATAGAGGATACTGAGAGTGGAATAAAACCAAAACAGACTACTTGAAATGAAACAAGGAAACAAAAAGACAGGTGACGTATTCGTTCATTTTATTTCATTTTTACTCTTTTCCTTTCTATTGTCGTTGACTATTAGCAGCAGTAGTAGTTACATTACACGGCTATCTTACTAGAATGTCGTCTCAATCAGTAACACTAGGATGGGTGACAGTGCAACCAGACTTTGCCGATATATTAGCAGAGTTAGTACAAGAAAAGTCCATTATTGAAAGTGTATGGATATCATGCTATAATAAAGGTGTGTACTCATTTATTACATATCTGTAGTTTATTAATAATATGATTATAGATACTGGCCATTCAGTACATGAAACATTGAGTCTGGAACGAGTAACTAATGGATCTACGGATGTAAAGATTAAAGCTGAAGGACAAAAGCAAACGACTATTCATGTCGATCCATCCAAGGTGATTAATTATCTACTATGAGTAATGAATATTATACTAATAATAGAACATAAAAGAATCTGTTACAAGTAGGATGTAAAGCATTGAGTATACCATTAACGAATTGTTATGGAGCAATACATACTCGTAATCTATTGCAACCATCATTTACATCAATGAAGCGCGTAAGACCATCACACACACACACATATATATATATGTATATATGTATAATGACTTATCATAATGTATTTGTAATGTAGATTACAGCCATTGATATATCACCAGGTGGAGCATTATTCGTTGTTGGCGGTGATATGCCATCATCTTCATTACCACAATTGCAGGTTGCCTACATGAATCCATCAGGTGAACAACGAGTAAGCCATTATGAATATTGGAATGATCACATTATCTAATCATAGACACACATATATATATATATTATACATCATATCATTTAGGCAAAGTTAGAAGGACATAAAATGACCGTGACATCATTACAATTCTTTCCATCAGGACAAGGTAATCTACGTATAGATATCATCATTCTATACTAATCATTCATTAGTTATTCTAAGTGGTGCAGATGATTTTCAACTACATATATGGTCAGCATTGGATGGATCTAATCCGGTAACACTTAGCGGACATACTTCAGGTAAGATAAACTATTATCAATTTGTATATACGTATCTTATTAATGCATACTTACTACTAGGTATTACTTGTACGGCAATTATCGATAGAGGCAGAAATGTATTATGTAAGTAACTATTACTATTAGTATTAGTGAATATTATAGTAAACTAACCCTGATGATAGCTGCATCTCGAGATGGAACAGTTCGACTATGGCATTGCGGTTAGTTTATTAGGGATAGATACTGGTGTTATTACTCATTAATCGATAATGACGAGTAGGTGAGGCATGCGAGATTGCCAAGATTGTTCAGTATTCAAATCCTATCAATCATATTGCATTGGTACAAGATAATTCACGAACTGATCAACACGAGTCATCGGAATCTGTCACACCTATTGATTCAAGAGAGGTTGGAACACACGACAAGATACTTGTATGTGCTGTCGATAATGGATTGTTATGTGGTATTCAACTTGCTACACGTGAAAAGGTAAGTAGCACTAATGATACTACATTAGTTGATGTTGGCACTATTACTTATTGTCTGTGTACAACGTGTAGATATTCGAATTGACAATGCCTGATCATACCAATACACCGATGACTGCTGCTGCCATGTCAGGTGAATGGGTCATGGGTGGTAATAGTGAAGGATGGCTAGCTGTATTCCACGTACCCACTCAGGAGTAAGTGTATATGTATATATGTATTCATTTCATGTAAACTAATCTACTCATATTTGCATTGCACTAGATGTAAACTAGTATTCCGTAGAAATCAAACAAAGATATCCTATTTAGCTGTACAGAAAATCAATCAAACCGATAATACACTAGAATCGTGTCGTTGGTGGATCACTACTAGTAAGTAGAGTGTTGATTTATATACAAGTTATATGACAACAACTACTAATACATAATCATAGCGGATGGTCAATGCTATTGTGTACAATTCGTAATAGCAGAATCATCAAATGAAACTAATACTTTATCGGTGAAGATTATTCACGAGTTAATTGGATCAGATCTCGATGAAGTGATACATTTACATCTACCAACAGCAGTCGTATGTAATAACAAAGATGATAATGGCAATAGTTATCAAAAGATCTCTACAGTAACTGTAGACGGTGTATTACGTGAATATCATATACCATTGCTATAAAGTAGAAAATAAACATTCTCGTCTTCGTTATTAATCATCCAAATCCCAGTCAGATTCATCATCTTCAACATCCTTTTCTGCTCCTCCGTATATTGTCTTGCGTACAGATTTCGTATTTGAATTGCCTTCTTCCTCAATTAGTTTGATAACACCTAGTGTATCCATGAATGATTAGCTTAAAGATGACATTTCAATTAGTAATAACAATAGTAACTAACCACTACGTGCTAGACGTTTCTCTAAAGTACGTATAGTAAACTGATCGGTATTTCCCAATTCCTCGAATCCAACCAATCTATATCGTATATAATTAATACATATTTATAGATAAATTACGGTGATCATTCTGCTTACCGATCTGTAGTGACGCCATCAGTGAACATGATAATACATGGAAGCATTTGAACTTTGAGACGTTCCACGAGGAATGGCACCTTCTCCACGTCCATACGTGCAAATCGAGTTTGAAAGTATTTAGTGGCTAATTTCTATTGTAGCATACCATTCATCTATACTATTAGTGCTGATACTCATGCAAATGAGAGAATACGCATCTCCTCCCCTCCTTGCTTACCTCCAAGTGTTTATCCATGATTTGACATCGTCTGAAATCCGCATGATAAAAATGAATAATACAATGCTTCGTAGAGGTGGTCACGCTCAATACGTGTTTATCCGATTCTAAATCTTTATACGTGCCGTGATCATTCTCCTTCATCGTTCGCATCTCTTCCATTCTATGACACGCACGCGAGTGATAAGCATTCCACTGTACGATGTAAATGACACAGATATTGATATACTCACTGACGACGTAGTTCTTCCATACGATTCTCGCGATAACCCGAAAATAGTGCGTCATCCTCGAGTCCATCTAACAACGCGTCATCGTCATCGCTTTCCTCCTCCTTGTTATTATTAACGGGGGTTTTATCATTGTTGTCGCTCTCCTTTCTAGATTCCTCATCATCATCTGGTTGTTGTTGTTGTTGTTGTTGTTGTTCGTCCTTGTTAGATAGAGGCACTTGTACAGATGTATTATCGACTGCTTCCTCCAATCTAGTAGGAATTGTCAGATTATCAACAGGAAGTGGTGCAAGTGTAGTAAACTTACGAGGTCACCGGTTCCTTGTCTGTGTTCTGTTCAGCAGTGTTGCAATTAGTTAGAGACGACATTGTTGCTTAATGAATAAAGAAATACTAATATTATAACAGAAGAAGTTGTATACCAAGCAACGGTATTATGGCATGCGGCGTTTTTTCAAGGCTATATCGTTATTTGTTGATTGGATCAATCAAATAGGATTGAATAGTGATGCAACTTTATTAACAATCTTTCACTTCATAAGTATCGATTATTAAAGAGATCTGTTATTATCGTGATATAATTGCAAAACAGATATGGTTGTTTACTTAAAGATGTAGAAATGGGTACAGTACAATGAAGATAAAAAGGGTCTATAATGAAATAAAAAAGAATAATAAACAGCTATAAACGAGGTGTATAATGTGGAATAGTATTTGACGATGGATTATATACTACACAATCAGAGTTGGTCATTATAGACTTGTTGTTGTTGTTGTTGTTGTTGATGTTATCTGTCGTTTGTATAATGCAAGTGTTGTTTCGTTGCTCGTTCATCGTAAATAATTCCTGCCAAGTGGCCGTTGAATCGGGCGTTTGATGAAAAGTGGAGAAACTGCCTTGCGAATTGCGTACGGAATGACTAAAGGATTCCCTACCAGTTGGAGGCATCTCCACCGCTTTATCGATGGGGAAGTGAGCAGTTAACGCATTTAGTGATTGGATGTTATTCTTTGAATTGCGTAGTGCAATATACAATACTGAGAAATGAACCATGGTATACATGATCATCTCCTCTATGAATACAATGAATACGTGGAGCCAACCAATACGAGCAAAATATTTCTCCAAGACTAGTGTAGTGATCATGAATAGAGTGAATAGCGCAAATGTCACCAATATGGACAGGAATATTTGTCGGTAGTCGCGAGCGAGGTTCTTTTCGTCATTATTCATTGATGGACGTGAGGAGGATGAATTTGTCCGGCAAATTCGTGTAATCTTATAGAATGAAAAGCAATAATAAGTGCTTAATAGAATGATCACAAAATAGATCATCGATGCCATGATGGTGAGATCTCGTTCGATGAGTGCGAGTTTCGCTGATTGCACGGAATATTGCACGCTAAATATCCAGGCACCTATACTGACGGTTGATCCTATAATGAATAGGGTAAAGAAGACGAGAAAGTAGAATAGTACGGATATGGATGGCACGTAAATATTGTAACTACGTTGCTGGGTGACATTCAAATTTCTTATTTCCATTTCGCTATTTAGTGTTGTTCTTCTTTGGCTGAGTCGGTTGTTTCGAAGGGGATTATGCGTGAATGGGGATGGCACATACACGATGATACCGGCGATAAAATGGACAATAGCCGTGGCATGAAGTGCCTGCGCCAACAGGTGAGCCAACCAACTGACATCCAACGTGGATTGCCAATTAATCAAATTGAGCAGGTTTGACACGACTTCCAACAACTTAATGATGATAATGCTGGTGAGTAGACTATCGATTGGTCGTGGCACTAGATAGCCGTTGACTCGTTGGTAGGAATAGTTGAATAGTCCGTGTTGCCATCGATAAAATATGACAAACGTATCGAATAGTAGTATGCCTACATTCAGTGCGACTGATGTGGCAACAAGGCTAACCGTGGAGATGATCGGTCCACAGTTCAGCCCGGCTATACTTGCAAAGCATGTTGTATCACTTGTCGTACCAGTGTATGGCATTTAATGAGGCGTCGATAGTGTTCAAGATAAGTATAAAAAAGAAACCAAGAAGTGAACCCTTATTAGTGTATTCCATATGATGTTTAGTAAGGAAGAAGAGAGAGAGAGAGAGAGAGAGAGAGAGAAGCACTGAAGTAATGAAAAAGTATGTGCGCATCGAGTGCCACTAGAATAATGCGAGGTTTTATTAGTAAATTAACTGTCTAGACGCGAGGAATGGATGAGCGTTAGAGCAGGAGAGAATGCCCACCCGAATCAAGTCACATGGCTTTATATATGTCCCACCAAGTCCTTAGCAATCTCCCCATTGTATGGCCAGGAATCAGCATCCTCTTGATAAGATATTAGCAGATACAACGCTGTAACGTTACAGGTGCAAATCACGCGCACACTTCAATACTCGCTTATGTCTCAGATATAGTTCCTCCGTATACTCGGAGTTAGCGTTTAAGCTGGCCGAATCTAATGGTATGCTTAGGATAAAATGATGGCAACAGTAGGATGCCTTTATTGAAAGGGTTCGGGATTTTGGTAATCTCAAGGCCTACTTCAACACAAGTGGTTACGCGTAACACACCCATACTGAATGATTTTTATTGACGCATTCCTAATCAGTGAATGAATTAACGTCATTGTCGTTAGAACCATTTGGATATATTCACAAAAATAAACATATGTCGCCTTATATCGATGTTGAAACACGAACGAAACAAAGTATGAGCCATGGCTATTCCTTGTGGCAATAATAGATCCTTACTTACTTGCTTGCCCGTGTATATATATATAAGAATGCGTTCATGCAACGCTATCACTGAGACTGTACAACAAGAATGGAAAACAAGCATCGAGAATAGAAAACGACCTGGCCTTAGCATCGTCCAGACAATCACAACCGAGTTACCAAGTGGTAATACTTATTATTCTACAAAGAACGCCCATAAAGAAACAGGAGGTCTAGCCAGTTTGTCATTACTCGTGATTGCATTGCAATTACGTATCCTTTGCTTGAACCAACAAGCAAAGGAATTGGCAGAGTGTGGCATGGTATGCTTAACGCACTAACATCACCAACAACAACAACAACAATAATAATAATAATGTTGTCTGAAGATGAAACGTGGAATAAGAAGTAGCGACAAGGATAGCATGTTATTCATTGGTGAGCATTAATTATACAGTGTCACGGTGTTATTACAAACATCTGCCTGTATGGATCAACTCGCATACCTTGCATATTGGTCAAGGAGTAAAACAAGTTTCTCAACTAAGATGTGGCTAGCGTATCGGCAAGATTATCCCGTTCACTTTGATGTATGTGCAATGCATGTTGATTTACTGTTTGCTTGTATTTGACAATTAATTGAACAAGTGCACTATACAGGCAAGTGAAATGGTAACATTTCGGTCCGAATAGATTTCTACAAACAGTTAACGCGGATTATTGTCGTACAAAGTTTTAGTCTAAATATAGACTCATATAAGGAATGAATGGTTGGACAAAACATGTATTTGTAACAAGTTCATGTGATGCACATATGTTATCTAACAAGTAATAGAATATATATAGCAGAACTATTACGATAAAACTAAAATACACATTTGATGCATCATTAATAAATAAGGAATTACATAATAATTTTAATAAATAGCGGAATGTAAACACATCCGCTTGTTTTATTCCCGCAAAGAAAACGACAATAATGGCATGTAATGGCACTAATTCTACACGTAGACTGTGCCATTGCTGATGATCGTTGTTGTCCTCCCAAGTGCATCGGCAAACAGCAACAACACAATTGGTATAGTGTTGTTTAGTAGAAGTAGCCGAGGATCTTACCACCGACGTGCTTGCGACGAGCTTCTTCGTGATCCATGATACCAGCGGAACTGGTCATGACCAAGTAGCCGAATTGACGAGATGGCAAGAGGTTGTTGACCCACTTCTCCCAGTCGTTGAACTTGACGTTGAAGCGTGGTGAGATGACACCGCACTTGTTGAGGCGACCGTTAAGTTGGATGACAATCTTGCCGGAACGGTGATCATCGACGATTTCGAATTCACCAATGTAGCCATGACGTTGCATGACCGACAAGAACTTGACGATGACCTTGGAGCTTGGGCGGATCAATACCTGACGACGGCCACGACGTTCGGCATTGTTGATGTTGTTCAAGCAGTCGTTCAAAACAGAGACACGGACCATGATTGCTGATGTGTGTGTGATGTGGTGTCACGAGGAGGGCTGAACACAAGAACTAATAAAATGGTAATATAGCAAAGAGAACAGAGAAGAACAAGAGTATGTCAGTCTAGTGCCCTACCAAGAAGAGTGTCGACGCGTATTTCCCGTAAGGAATAGCATCGATTCATCTCGGCTGTTTAATAAGGAGAATAGAAGAAGAGGAAGAAATAAGCAACTTGTAGGTAAATCAAACGTGGGTATTGTTCATTATACTACTATTGTATTAACATATAATATGAATGTCTCAATTCCACGCCTGTGCACTAGCCTACAAGCGCAATTATCGTTTAATGTAACAAATAGGAGAATAGTAGTATAGCCATCAATAATCGTATATCTACTTTATGTAGATTCAATTTGACATCAATGATTATACTACCAATTCATCTATACATGAATAAATAACTACTGATACAGATAGATGGATGGATGCATAGATATACAAAAGAACAAACAAATGGCTAAATAGATGGATGGATGGATGAATGAATCTATACTTACCTATTACTGTGTTAACTATCCAAGGGGAAAGAGAAGGAGTAAAAGTAGAATATGAAATGCACGTAGATTTGTGTACACACGCTCATTCCACTCACTCAGCCAATCATTACATCGAATACTCCGCTTATTATGCCACTAACACTTTTATTCCATAGTCAAACGCGACGATATTTTGTCAACTCGTAAATACCAATAATAATAATAATAGCTTTATTCTATTTTCTATTCACAATATGTTCGCATTACGAATTGGTGCTATGAAGCAGTGTAGTCTGTCTACATTGAGGGTGCACTGTACTGCAACGCGTATGCTACGTGCTCGTGTTGCACCGCAAACATGGAAGCCACTCCGATCATTGACTACTCAGCGTACAACGGACACGCAAGAGACGGCGGCACTACCGCACACGGATGTTAACGGTCGTCTCATTTATATTGGACACTTGGCGCGTACAGCTCGCTTTCTTAAATTGTTCTCGGTATCTTCACTGGGCATAACGTTGGTTGGTGTTCCATTTATCTTTTTAATGAAAAGTGGTATGAGTATGGAATTCCGTACTGCTTTAGCAAGTGCAGGTGAGTATTCATCTCGTTCATCCAATGCAATTCTGATATACTCACTTTATTACTGTTACTATTGACATTAGCCTTGTTTACCAGTATATCATCAACGGGTATTATTCATTATGCATTGGCACCTTATGTTACGCAGATTACCTTACCGCATGCTAGTACTGAGGCATCACCCGACACGATAGAAGCAATTACAGAGGATACCGAATTGTCGATAGATACGCTGACATTCTTTGGACAGCCGCGTCGTACGAATCTACGTGCCGGTGAATTGATGCCATCAGGCAGGTTCTTTTCTAGCTGGAAATCACCCATTGGACAGGAATTTCATGTTCAATCGGATACGGTACAAACAGAGGAGATGCTACAATTAGTGCAGATGATGCAATCTAAGCAAACACAATAAACATCATTGCTCTCTTGTTACCTATGGAATAGACATGTCAATTGAATAAGATGTTTATTCAAAAGGAAGAAGAAAGAAGAACAAATAGACTAGTGCTACTTTGTTTGCCATTTATATTAGTATCGCTTGTTACTATATTGCAATAGAAATGATGATATTCGTATATTAGTACTGCTGTATTGGCATTATTCACGATTTAGACGCTTACCTTGCTGGTATGGTCTTATTGATCAATGAGGCTGGCTTGTTGGTAAATTCGGCAAACACTGAGTATTTACGTGTGACTGGATGATTATTGATAAATACCGTTTGCATTCGTTGATTTTGTCGTACTAGTAACAGGGAAGTTACCACCCCTAGTTTTTTTTATGTATATATCATTAGTATTATCACTAAGGATTCATACTACTTACAATCAATTACTAGGAATGATTTGGGAAGTGATGTGGAAGCAAGTAATGTGGCCGTAATAATACATATCACATTAGCCAAGGTGACGGCCAGTATATAAACAAGACCATCGCTGCGTAGCTTCTGCCAGCAACCACTGCCAAAGATGCAATACTGTCGAATGACCGTGCGTAGGAATAGTGTAGAGAACACCAAGCTAATAAGCAATTCGACACCGAATCGATACCAAGCAAAGTATGGCCCGTAGTTGACGCCGCATCGTGCGCTAACATCCTTGAAGAATATTACTTGTTTCCAGAATAGCCACGGGTAGACAAGTTGCATTGCAATGAAGAACACGCCCAAATAGATGACACGACGATCGCGCATTTGTACGGCGTATGCTTTAATCAGCAGACACATCGTGACGCAAATACTCGAGATGGTAATACCGAAATTCTCGGTCCATACGCATACTTTGCAATTGGCCACGGCACTGCCCAACACCGAGGATAGTGTGAGCGTAACGTACACCAGACCGCAAGCTGCCTGTAAGAAGCAACACCAATTGGCGATGCCACGCGGTGTATGTCGCAACAAGCGTATACTACACCAAGTATTGCGTACGAAGATATACAACAGAATGGCATCGATAAGCGTGTGGATTGCATTGTCCACCGAACGAGTACGTGCCTCCTCGACGCTACTTGAATGCTCCAAGTAGTCAAGCATCGATACACGACCTAGCCAATGATAGTTAAGGTTTTTATGGTCGGTACCATTCCATACTCGATGCCAATTAGTATTATTGCTTTTAGGTTCCCACTTTGTAATAAATTTAGTGCCGTCCCACATGATGACGAGATAGGCGTAACAGAATATTGGTATATAAGGAAAGAGCAAAAGAGCGAAATAAATATAGGATAGAATTGATCAGATAATCGATTAGCGTAATAAAGTAATGAAATGACGAGCGTTAGTCATTAATCGAGCAAAAAGGATAATTACTGACTTTTTACGTACTAGTGTTAATGGCAAGAAGAACAACAACAATGGTTAGATAAGCTGGTAAAAACACGCTTGATACATTAATGATCTTTTTTATGTAGTTGATACAAGATTATAAAATGAAGAATAGCCATCGTAATGGTAGTATCAATAAATGAATAGGTATCACATGTACATGTATTGGCCTTGATACATCACTCCGCAATTATTCGTACCATACTAATTGTGCGTAAATTCTCATTAATTGTAAGCATCGTTGTCATAATAACAAGTGTTACACACTCATTCCTGTTTGATAGGTAATAAGAATGTAGGTTGTCTATTGTGTTCACAATTAATGAACTACTAGTTGAAATAGGTAATAATTACAATATCAGTCGAGGGACAGAGAAGGTCAATCCAGGCAGCATAGGACAGTGGTTGCAAGCAAGTTTATTCGTTTATGAAACAGGTCGTACACTATTTTTCATGTCGTGCACGGACAAGAAATGTGACCATACAAGGCCTAGTTCTCATTTATATGCACGCTTTCACTTTCATTCAAAATAAATTTGTCAATGATAGTCACACGTACACACACGTACACATGTAGAGATATAGGTGGAATTAGTTCTTTAAAGTAGCAGCTATTGAATGCGCAAGGCATTCGATAATAATAGCTAGAACATACATACGAATGATCGATGGCTGTAACTGTTCATGCACTAATGATCTACACAACACGCCACTCATATGACCTGCTTAGTACACATGATTGTCGATCCATGTCACGATTACAACCGTATGATCTGGTATTCGGCTCGTGATCCTCATTAGCCACACTAGTATGCATCGGTGAATGGTCAACTGATAGTCTAGCCATTTTGATACTCGTCAGTTACACGTACAATCCAGCTGCGATGGTTTGGATGCATCGAGTCAGCAGCTGTTTATCGCATGATCTATGCAGTATTCCTTTGTGCATAGATATTGTCTGATGAATCTGAACAAGAATACCGATATAGTCATATACTAACCAATTTGTCCATTCCATCTAGGTGCTATATCATCATGTGCCTATTGGATGATATTGTCAGTTAACAAAAAGAGGTCAGTATGCCTGATTACTGCTTACATATCTGATGTGATATCAATGTGATAAATTGACAGTTTGTTCACACACGCACATACACGAATACAAGATGTTAATGCGAGTATGCATCTATTAGTCATGATCTACTTGTCAGATGATGGACTACCGTTGAATACCAAATGTCGTTAGATTGTCGTCATTCAAGTTAGAAACAGCATTCATTGACCGGTATATCATGTGGAAGTAGGCTGACTTGTCTATAGCAACATCACTTTGTTCTATGTAATAGCTTGCTACTATTTCAGCTATAAATAAAGCACTATCAAAGTAGCTTGACTTGCCATCTTCATATTCATTCGCTGTTTCATTTCACGCTTACTACGCTCTATTGCTACGATCACTTGTATTCATTCCTTTCATTGTGTTTATTTCTGCCCATTCATTCCACTAGGTCAACATCAACATGAAGTTCTCTGCCATCATCGCTATTGCCGTCGCCGTTGTCGCTCTCACCGGTCTAATTAAGGTCGAAGCTAGTCCCAATAGGATTCGCCGTGCTGTTGTCGAACGTCGTGCTCCTCGAGCAGAACTTGGGACCAGTGTTGGAGTCAGTGCCAGTGTTGACGCCAGTGCCAGTGTTGGCGTCAGTGCCAGTGCCAGTGTTGAAGTCAGTGGTAGTGCTAGCGTCAGTGGCAGCGCTGTTGTAGACACTAACTCGGACACTGAATAAGCAAACCAAGACAAGAACAGCATTAATTAGGTATATATCTAATCAAGTCATTATTCCTTGGACCAAGAAATATATCTACAAATTCATCAATCAAGCATTTATTGAATAAACATGTCGTATTCTAATCATTACACTAATCGATGTTGATATGATGGCTACAAGTGCTTCATAGGCAATCTCGATTAAACAGGAAAGAAGCAAATAATAATGACATACATCATTCAATTCATAGCATAGTTAAACCAAAAATAAAACTACTCGCTTCCGTTTACATTCAGTCATAGGATATATCCTATTTATTTCGCTATAATTTACCATAGAATTTGTTATAGCTCACAATAGACTCTATCCGTAATTGGAATGGCTTAACAAGGAGAATAGGCGTAATAACATTTGTTCCAATCATGAATATATATATATATATCAATAGCAACATTTATACGCGAAATAAAAGATGTAATATATTTTGACCAAACTGTTTCTGTTCATATCTCCGTTTTCAATGGTGCAATTACACGCTGTAACGTTCCTGTAACAATTGTCGTAATTGAGGCGGGAATCGACCCATCAAGTTATCCCACTCGGCACCGAATAAGCCCTTGTAAGCATGCATGATCTAAATAACAAATATATTAATAAACTAATTATATACAAAGTATGAGATAATCATCATGACTTACTTTACCAAACACTTCGTTAAGTTCCACAGATGGTGAATCCCATACGAGAATTGCTTCGCAATAGTCTTGGAAACACTATGGAGTCATGAGCAATTAGTATGGCACTATTCGATAATCGCATTTCATTCCATTTTCATTTACCTCTATCATGCCATTAGGATTGACCTGGATCACTTGGCACATGCCACGGAAGGCCGATTCTTTCTCGCGATCATCTTGCATCGTTTGTAGTGCATCACACCATGATTTGGCAAATGTCGCGAGGTGTGGTGCCACAAGTGCAGGATTCACTCCGCCAAGTCGACCGATAGCCACCGCAGAGTTCTCGTGTAATGAGCGTGGAATGTTGCTACGCACCACTAGGGGAATGAGTCGTTCGAGTAGCGGGTTGATCCATTCCTGAATGTCGGCACCGGCACGAATGGCAATCTCGCCGACCGACCAGGAAGCATTGTTGCAAACACCAACATGCTCCGCTTTAGGATCGATCTCTTGAATGACAATAGGCATGATTTGCTGTAAATGCGGTTTAATATGCTCGAAACAGCAAACGGTCATGTCACCGAGGAGAGCGTAGGCCGATTGACGTACTTCATTCGATGGATCCTAATTGATAGAATATTAGTATACTACACACTAATGGTATTGAAACATCAGTGAAACGAGACAAACAACTACTTACCTGCATACTCATGCCCATCAAGGTAAGGATAGGCGGGTCGCTTGCCATGATGAATGGCTCCGAGAGTTGACCCAATCCTTGCACTAGACCACTTAGCAGATCAAGTGATACAATTAAAAAGTCTTTATCGGGTGGCTCGAGAGTTGGATCTTGAGTGCAGGCTTGTGCTTGCATCAACTGTTGACTAATAATACGCACGGACCTCTCCCAGATAGGACCGGCGAATGGTTGAAATTGAGCACCCAATGCAACGGCAATCGAGGCAAGCGACTATAGATGGAATGTGTATGTGTGTGTTAATCACAATATACATATAAGCCATATATATATATCATGTTCTATTTTATATTTACCTCTAATAGTGCAAACAAGTCACGATCATCATCTGGTAAGGTTTGCCATTTCTTCAGTATCAATGGCATTAGTCCTTCGATGAATTCCGGTCGATTCAATTCACTGCCCACGGAATCGGCAAGTGTGCCAATGGCATCCAAGAGGGTGAGTAGATTTTTACGCTGATATTTACTGAATGCAAATGCAAAATTACGAATAATCGCCTCGAGGAAGGGGATCAACTCTTCGGTGGCTTCCTCCTCGAATGTGGCCAATGCACTGCAACCGGCACCTTGAACACGCTTGTTGTTGTCCAACATCATACGCATCAACTAATTGTATAACATTGTTAATATCACACACATATATATATAATTCTAGCATTGACTTACTCCTTCAACTACTGCACCAATTAGATTATGCCTTTCATTTTGATCTTGTATGGATACAATCCATCCCGAGTAGCGACTTAGTGTCCAACAGGTAATTGAACGAACCAACGGCTAGAGAATAGTAGTAATTGTTAATTACTAGTTTATTATCTATCATTTTGTCATCACTTACATTGGCATCATTCAACGCTTGTAGTAGGAAAGGAACGACACTAGGCAAATGTTCATACATGCCTTCAATACAACCTAATAACAACAGCAACAATGTCATAATGAATAAGCAATAATATATAATGACAATCTATCTCTTCTAATCTTACCTTCAGCAATAGCACCAAGTGCCAATATACCACTTTCCCGTTCTTTCCAATCTTGACTGTAGATCTTCTCCTTAATGGGTGGTAGCAACACTTCGAGAATTTCATTTTCAAATACATTGGACATGATATCGATGGCAGCAGCGGAACATTTGCGTAGATTCCACTCGCCCATCATATCATCGTCATCGTCGTCAAAGTCATCGTCGTCGTCATCACCATCCTCGTCGTCATTATCGATGTCATTTTGAGTTGGCGCATTCTCTGCTTGACCATTAGTTCGATTGCTCGAATCACCACCAGCTTGCGCGTGTTCATGTTGTTTCGCGTGATAATGACGTGGTTTAACATCCTCTTCACGATCCGGTACATTGCCGTCTTCCTCATCGAGTAAGTTCATAATATCCACGTCACTGTAGACCATACATTTAAGTAGTACGGGAATGACGCGTGGCAGGTAGGGTAGCAACTGGTCGCGTAACATGTCCTGCTCCGCGAAACTAAGCCAGAACTCGCAGGCCTCGAGGGCGACCGCCTCATCCTCCTCCTGCGTACTATGCAACATATAATCGACGATATTGTTGATATGCGGCGACAACGTGTCGGGACGCACTTCCAACAATGTCACCAACGTATGGCAGACATTCTTGCGTACATCCGATTGCGAATCGGTAGCTAGCATGAATAACGCCGATAGATACTCGTCCACATGAGCGAATAGTGCCGTCGAGTGAATGAAGGTAAATTGCTTCAAGCACAATAACGCGTAGACACGTAGTTTGGAATTTTCATTGCGAAGGAAGCCGATGAATTTAGGCACCATAACACTCGATGGTTGGAATCCTTGAATGTTATCTTCCAACTCACGAGTGGAATCCTCACAAATCTTTTCTAATGCACTGAATGCACCCTATTATACATTTATATATATTGATAAATGTCAATAAATGTATTTTCTTCTCTTTATAAAAAACCTTACCTCAACTGCTTCCACCTGTGGACTATCCAACAATTCCATTAGTTTTGGCAACACTTGTGGCCATGTTGTCAAACCGGCTCGCGCTAAAATAGTTGTCACGACAATACCCGCGGTAGATCGTACCATCGGGTCGACGTCACTAATTGATTGCAAGCAATGATGCTTGACATACTCCAATACCACCGGTTGAATTTGCTCATAATGTGATCGAACGTTATTCTTTAATACTAGACCGGCAATGGCGCGTATCGAGACATCCTCTTGTGGCATTTGCGACAATATATAGACCAAATAGTTGTTGTAGTCGGGAATGGCATTAAACGACTTTAATTGCTATTAATCAATCAATCAAGAGTGATCATCGAATGGTATGTCACATGTCAAGCAGCCATTAATACGTAATCATCATCGTCATCGTCATCACCACTAGCAAGTATGCTTACCTCTTGAACTGCAGTTTGAACCTTATTATCCGGTGAAATGGAATCGTGAAGGAGTCGCAACAACTGTTGCATACCCTCCTGCTGTGGTACCCAATCCATGGTGGAATTCCAGATGTACACTACCTACACGCATACAGATAGTACGAGCAAAAGAATAATAATCAGTTATATAGAATCAATAGATTAGCGGCGATTAAACTCTTCTATCATCATCTGTGCTGCGTTACTAATCTCAATCCCCTCCACTTTTAACTAGAGAATCAAATGATTTCACCAATCTTGTAGCTTACTACAACTAGACTAACCACAACGGTGCTATAATGCACAGTCTATAATGGATGTACGTATATATGCATACGTATATGCATGGTGATTATATGCATTCAGTCTACTTACGTTTAACTAGTTACAGAAGCAATAGCCACGATAGAACGGTACACCTCCTTCGATAGTAGGCTCGTACGAGTAGGAATAGCTCAATGTGAAGAATGGAAGAATGAGCGAATGAGTGAGCGAATGAATGAGAGAGAGTAAACGAAGGATTAACAGTGCACGCGAGATAACGTAGGAAAACGAAAGAAGACGACTAATTATAGTGACAGTGGGGACGTGGGCGCTGTTAAAAGAAAAATCAAAGGTGTAACCATACAAATAAGCCCGCAAAACTAGTAATAATAATAGTTTTTGTCATAACTATCAAATAGATACACGTATAAATAAACACAATTTATTATAGGAAATCAGTAGCTCTAATCTTCTGTCGCATATCGATCCATTAACTCTTGCTTACGTCGTCGTACAAGGTAAGCTTCTACATCGGATGCAGTGGGTACATTAACATGAACACGAAATCCTTCTTTACCATTAATCAGTTCGGTAACTATATCTGATGCAGCATTCTCATTGCTCGTCACTTCCATGTTACTATCGAATTGCTCGTTCAGCTGCTTCCATACTAGACAATGATCAAGGTTAGTCTATAGCACGTAGAGTGAACACATTGTGCAACTATTGCCTCTACCTTCATCGGCTTGTTCCTTTTCATACGCTAATAGCTGACCATCTTCTTCGTCTCGATAGCCGTAATAATCGGCATCAACACGTTTATGCAAATCAGATTCCAATTTGGGTGTCGGTTCCAATGCTAAATAAATAGTAGATGAGCTCGAGTATTAGCATCAACCATAGTCACTTTTGCCATGCTATTTACCTTGTGTTTCGAGTAGTTCACGTACACCTGGTAATTCTTTTGCTCGTCCAAAGTATCTATTCATATCCAAATTCATGAGCAGATGAGCAAATCATCCATGCATCACTAGACTTACTTGTAACCTCTAGTACCGGGAATCTCTCGTCCTTCCGCGTCAAGCATACGTGATGCCACTCGCTAATAAATGATCATGATTACTATTGAAATGGCTTGTTTATAAATACTTCTAGATTACCGTATAGTCAGCACCGCCTAAATCTTTAAGTCGATGCTCCCAGGCTCGTTTTACACGCATTAATCGATTGATTTCATCGTTAAGTTCGCGAATCTGTGATTCTGGCAATCCAACTAGATAGACACACACACATATATATATATCAGTATCGATCGTAGTCATTGCATTGTATCACACCTACCATTTTGTATCTGTGATACTTTACGCGAAATCTCTTGTATAAAATAGTGTCTCCATTGTTCGACTTCATTGACATTCGTACAAGTGCTGGCTCGTGGTGGACGACGACCCGTCACACTAATAACACCTGCTTCCGCCGCTTGTATTTGGCGGAAACGATGTAGCATCGATCTATCAAGCAGAGTCATTACTACAACTGATCTGATTGAAACGCGCATACCTTTATCACGCTACTTACTGTGCTTTTTCCTGATTACGTGCCTATACATTATCATAGATGTAGCATATAGTTAACATGTATATTGTTAGCTAATACACTCGTGTATAATATAAAAGTGCTTACCATGACGAGAAGATGAGTAAATACTAAGGTAACAACAGCAACAACAAAACAACAAAAAACGCTTTTGTATGATGAATGAAATAATCTTTCATTATTTATCCCATAATCATTATCGTGTTTAGTGTGATCACGCTCTACACGACTTGCGCGACTACTCGAACTATTTCTCTTTGTACTCAACCTGACCAATTATTGTAAGCGTACTCTTCCTTTATTTATTCATAGAGCATGTCTTCTACATGGATCAGTAAGAATGAACACAATCAGATAGCTGGATTGTCTGGCGTCGATAATATTCTGTGTATTATAATCGACATTGCCTGATTACTCCTTACCAATCTGATGACAACTTACTTGTAAACATATCTAACTAATAACACTAACAGGAATATGACAAAGTCTAGCGTTTATTAATGAATAATAACTCTTATGATTATGCTTTTGAGGAAGATTTAGATTTCTTTGACTTTTTACTTGTTGTCTTTGTTGTTGCTTTAATGGCATCCAACACCATAGAAAGATCTTGATCTGCTTTCTTGTCTTCTTTCTTCTTCTTTTTCTTCTTCTTTTCTATGGCATTGCTTGTCGATTCTTTATGTTCATCATTGATAGTGGCATCATCATCATCATCATTCAATGATCGTTTACGCTTATCTTTCTTGCTAGTATCAAGTGATACCTCCTTTGTGGTTATAGTGGTATTGGGTGTTGCCATTGTAAATGATGTTGACATGGGCTTATTTTCCTATAACAAATAATAATGACTATTAATAAAGAATGATTATGTATATGAACATGATGACTTACCTTTCCTGAAGAGGATTGAATGATATCTGCAAATAGCATCTGCTTCTTTGATTGTCCTTGTTGTTGTTGTCGCCATTGTTCGCGTCTTCGTTTAAACTGATCAATACGACAATTACGTAGAATAAACTTGCCATGCATGGATGCGTAAAGTGTCTGTTCATGAGCGAGTAATTCTTGCGCGATAGTTTCCTATATATATATCATGTCATCTATTAGTAAATAACACTATGGATCATTATGTAACTAATTATTCATTCATTCATTACCTTATGAGCTAGATCAGCGACAATCCAGTAACGATCAAGTACATGACCGCCATATCGATCCAATGCCAATTGATGGAAACTGCCCGTCCATTGTTCTGCTAGTTTACGCTTTGTCTTTACGGATACTGCATCCACTGTAAAGAATGACTCGAGTACACGGGAAGAAATGGCATTACACGACCATTTCATTAACTCTTGCTTATTGAGTCCCAATAAACTAGTGTATACATTTCATTAGATTAGAAAGGAACTAAATAGATCATCATTACTAACCTATTAATCACAATTCGATTACGTTCTTCGGGGAACCTCAATAATGACTGTAGAATAAGCGAGCCTTGTACATGGAAACGTGAAATTGCATACGATTTGTACTCCTATTCATAGTATTGAGTAGATGAATCATTATTATTACTATCACTATTATTATTTACCTCTAGTGTTTGCAATCGAATATATACCGAACCAAATAGTGGATCATCATCACGCGACTGCATCTTCACCGCATCTTTCAATCCTTTAACTACACCTTTATAGCCGCAGTTCAACTTGTTACAAGCATCCACAGCACTACGCAATACACCAGGCCGTGTTTTGTACAGATCAGGGAATAGGGGGACAATCTCTGCCAATACAAGTTCCAATTGCTGAGGACCATTACACGCAGGCATCAAGCGTTGTACAACAAAATTAGCCACTGGATCCTGACAGAGTTCACGTAGTTTTCCTCGGAATATTCCATTGAATAGTCGAGTAAATACTTGAGGAGAGGCAGACTAATATGATCATTATCGTTATTATTACTACTACTAATAATATTACTGGTATCACTAGTTATTACCGCAATAAATCGTTCCAATAAATGAGAGCCAACTCGATCTCGTGCTAATGCTGACAAATAACGAATACTATCACGATAATGCTCGGATTGCTCATCTAATCATTTGATTAGTAACAGCATTATTATTATTACAAGTGTATATATTCATTCAAACACTTACCCTGATCTAATCCAAGTAGAAAACGATCTAGGAATGAACTACTATCCAATTGAATATGTTTACTTTTCTCTAATTCCAATAACAACTATATACACATACATGTACATATGCGTGTCATTCATTAGTGATTGATATAGTTACAATCAACTTGCAATGCTAGCAACTTACCTGGAATACCGGATTGGCCATAGCATCAAAGGAGAGATCGCGTAGTTTCGCCACATTCAATCCATTAATGATTTGCAGTACAAGCTTGTTGTTCGCATCGATAAATTGATGAGGCACTTTAAGTATGTCCGTGAATGTATGCTATCAATAGAAATAAATCATTATTTGTAAATGATCATTATAGATTGCCTAGTCACATTACCTTTGTTCCTTCTTTTATGTGATGCGTAGAGAATTGAGCAGAACGTTTACTGCGTATTCCTCCTTTATTGGATGTCTGCGTTGTAGCCTCATCTTCCATAGGTTTTCCCGTAAATATAAATAGCAATGAGCGAATAATATGTGAACCGAACACGTCCATCATTAATGGTACAACATGTGGTGTCAACTGTTGTTGAATCTCCAACAAGCATGTCATCATATCTGATGGTGAATCCATCATAGATTCATCTTGGCGTAATTCCTAGTTATTATTATTGTTATTGTTGAACAGAAGATAAGTAACTAATCAATACTTGTGATCTGACGCTCGTTCATACCTTATCGACCATTAGTGCCGCTTGTTTAAGTAGGGTTTGACAGCCATGAGATGCAAATCGATGGGATACAACATCGATTAGACTAGTATACAATTAATACATCTATGCATAGTGAACCATTAATACTGCTACACTTACCGCTCTTGAATAATATGCAATAGGGCAAGGATTTGTGATGCATTCGACATGATGAATAGTTTCTCTAAGGTGACAGAGCAATTGGGATCACCGAGCAGTTTGAGTTCATGACCTGCCACTTCATTGTATACGTTTTGTAGGAATACTTGACGCTCTACATCATCGATATACACGATTAGTATATACTCGATAGGATAACTCGCCAACTTACCTTCATCACTTTGTAGTTGTTCACTATCAATGACATCATGAACACCGTTCAAATACTCCTGTAGTGCTTCACTAATTAAACCAAAGTTAACCTGTGGTGCAGTTTCTCTCGACGCTTCATTCCCTCTACGTGTTGGTATGACCTTCGACTGAACAGTAGGTGCAGTGATTTTAGTTGGCTCCTTCGTTGCTGGAACGACTTCCTCCTTCTCCTCCTCTTCATTATAGGTGGGTGTAGTTGTTTCTACCGCTGATTCCGGTTGACCAGCGGTGTCAACAAATATTTCAAGTCGACGCTTCTCTCGTTGCTCTGGTTCATAGCGAGCTTCAAGTTCACGGTTCTCTGCTCGCTTCTCCTCGTCCTTCTTCTTTTGTCCACGTCTACCACGTCGATTGCTGTGCTTGGCCATAATCTTTAACTACTAACAAATAAAAGAGAGGAGGAAATAATATTTTTCTTATTTTTTTCTTTTTTATTGTATTAATTTGAGATTGTACCTGCCTTGCTTTACCCTTCCCATTCTACACATTACAGTGCTTGAATCCAATGAACAGCAAGTGTGGCTTTGAAATGAAATGTACAATGTGGAACGAGCCAAATGGACAATTGCTTTGTCGGTCTGGTCAGATTATAACATTGCCTAAGTAGCCGTGTAAACCGCTACTTAATTGATCTTGGAAGCGGGCGTTGAACACCTGTCGCATGATGTAATCTGGGATGGTGTACAGAAGCATACGGACTACACCATTAGACTGCTTCCATTCATTATAGGAGAATAGCGGTCTATCATTGCTTTAATCACATCAAGTTGTAATCATTCACTTCTTGAATAAACAATACTACTAGGCAGCTTCTTGACCAGCTTAAGCAACTTTTTGAAAGAATTCAATAAGCTGACAAGACAAGGACATAATCAAGTAGATATATAGGTATTCATGTCACTATTCCTTGGATCAAGAAATATATCTACAAGATCATTATTCAATGATTTATTGAATAAATATGTCAATCTATACTCATACACATGATCTGCAATACAATCATTTCAATAGAATATAACCAGTCATGATGGTTATAGCAAGTGTACGCGTTATTATTGATAGAGTATTTTGATATAATAATGATGATGTGTAGATTCGGACAATTGATAGATCATGCGGTTACACGACATGACAGACAACCACCATTAATCTAATAGGTACCATCTGCTCGGTGTCCTACCTACAAACAATGGATTGACAACTCGGCTATACCAATATCCACCATCATCATCTCGGCTATAAATCAAGCACTTTTTGACACACTCGACTTGCCATCTTCATACTCTACTCTACTCTACTCTCATTACTACTTTCTACTCTTGTTCTAGTCAACTTATCTGTCTATCCATTCCACTAGGCCAACATCAACATGAAGTTCTCTGCCGTTCTCGCTATTGCCGTCGCCGTTGTCGCTGTCGCCAGTCTGGTCTCTGTTGAAGCTAGTCCCGTCCTGGATCGTCGTGGTATGTCCGACCATGACCCTATCAATTGATGTACTAATCGTAGCCTATTGTTTCATTGTCCACCGATGATTACCGATAGATCGTAAGTTCATGTATATTAATGGTTGTTTTGACGTGCTAATCACGTTGCAATGGTTATTCTACCTATTCATTTGTTAGTCCCACGCAGTAAGCTCTTCTATTAATCATAACAAGTACTATGTTAATTGTAATACGAATCAATATCATATGTGATTACATTTTCAAGTGTCTGTAAGTTACCATTCTGATTATATTATAAAATACGCTAATCACATTATGGCACATAATTCATATATTTGTACGATAGGGCGTAAGTTACCGTTCTGGCTATTATG
>JAIXMF010000214.1:0-23241 GCA_025201365.1 Syncephalis plumigaleata | reverse complement strand
TTCCTACGTAATAATAATGATGATTGATGATTACATGTTATATACATGATTACACTTTAGTCATCATCAATTACTTACAACAATCCATTTCTTGCCTTCAAGTACGGTACGTGGTGATCGTTTCTGCTGTGTAGTAGATGGTGTCGAAGATGCTATTATCATAAATTGTTACTAATTGCTAAATACTATTAGATAATGTGACAATTCTACTTACTGGCAGCGGGTGATGCTGGTACCACACTTGAACCGCGTAGTTCTGGATTCTTGTGGGTCATATCGGATTTGTTCACTTTACGTAAACCGGAGGTAATACCTTCACCCGAATTAATAGCACTAAATAGGGCTGCCCTACTTGGTGGTGTTCCTGTTGCTGCTGATGCTGCTGTATCCTGATTACCGCTAGCTGATTCACCAGCTGCGATTGAGCACGATCATGACGAGGTGGCACGGTGGACGAGTACGTTTAGCCGAGCTACTTGGAGATCCACCAATGAAGCTAGTGAACATACACGCGCAGCTGACTTAGCCGACAGTGATAGTCGCGTTTATTCCAATTGACTTACCGGCAACTTCCTGTGCATCTTTACCATTGGGATTCCATACTAGACCAGTCGTATGGTAGACCTTTACGTAGTTTTGTAATTCCTCGAGAATGGCCATGAATGCATTGGACCATTTCACGTGTTTTGGATCGCTATTTGCCATTATTAGTTCTGTATATATATACACATACATATGTATACTCACTCTTCCTTGTAGTCTTTTAATACACGATTAGCGTAGAAATGAGCGCTATCTTTCATTTCACCGACATAAGGTGCGGTGCAGGTTCCTACATTTACATTACTTGTTAGTAGTGACACTTTTTATTCCACATTAAATGATGACAATGATGATGCCACTTACCACGGTGATCCAGCCTAATGCCGAGATACCCTCACTAACCGTAGACAAATGGTTGAAGAAGGGAGATCCTCGGTTTCGTTGCGATAAGCACAAATGGTGTTCATCGCTTGCTGAGTAGGGTGATCAACTCGGTGAACGTTGCCGATTCAAAGTCGGGCTTCTTCGACTGCGACGCTATAAGAATAAATTGACGTTGAATTTGGAATAAACGCTGTACCGCTAGACTCTATATACATATATTTATATACTATGTCATTAGTACTAATAGACGGGTAATAGCGGTTATCGTACCTGTTCCTTGACTAAAACGCCAATTTCCTCAGATTGCTCTAGGTACGTTTTAAGCGAGCCATTGATAATCTCATCGTAACTCTCGACTGATGCGGGCACGGTAGCTTGAACGGCATCCGCGTTCTTCTTGATAGAACGTCCGACTGCACGTCCAGCACCACCTGCACTGCCATTCAAGTTACCCGAGAGCGATAAGTCCTCCAGTCGTTCCGTGGCCAACTCTAGACGGTTCAATAGAGAGGCAAGTGTTGGGTGTTCAGCCATGGTGTAGTATCAATGAAGAGACGATAGATGCAGTGTCTTTTTCAGTTTAAGCACAAAGGTTAATGAGTAGAGTAGAGTAGAGTAGAAGTGGAAGTAGATGAAAGAGTTGGAAGGAAGCGTGTATAGAAGAGTAGAGGCAATATCGTCATGCGATTATCACCTGATTAAATATTCCCGATGTTGTTCCTTATCCTTGACCCTATTACCAAATGCGTGCATGCTTATTATTACTATCGACATTAACATTTATCGCGAATACTGTTTATTTAATATACATTATGATTCAATCTATTTGATATGGCAACTAGTAAACAAATGTTGAGATTATACGTCGTGTTATTAGTTAATTGGCAATAAGCAGTGCCAATACTTCCACTAATGTACAACAAGCATGATTAGTATTTTTGTAGTAAATGTTAACATATCACTTATTACACTTACAATGTTGGAAACCACCTGCTCGTGCTATTACGCGTAGAGATATTTCAACGAATGAACGAGTACGTTCAAATTCAGATGCTAATGCAGTTAATGCATCATGAAAACCAGGCATGCTTCTAAGTGTACGATCACTAACAACGACATATTGTCTGAACAATCGGCGTAACTGTGAGCATGCCTCCAAAAGGGATAGAACCGATTGTAGAATAATAGTAGCCTAGTATAAATGATTAATATAGGAATGAAATGACTACTAATATAATTAATACCTTTTCATTGAGTAGACAACGATCGCGTACGAGTAAAGTGTGCTGTTCATACAACTGGATAATAATGTCGATATCCATGGATTCCTTCATTTCCTTAAGAATTTGTTGACTTTCCGAATGTAACACCTAGTAGAACACATACATACAAATCTATTATTAATTCACTAATACTTAGACTACACAATGTGTCATTATCATCATCATCTTACGGTAGTCATTAGATAATTGTAGAAACCATGAGTAAATGCTAATAAACGCATACGTAACGCGTAGAATAGACCACTAGTGACATCCTCTCGAATGAACTTGTACTTGAAGTATTCCGGTCGTTCAATCAAGTAACGCGCCCGTCTCACTTGTAATAGTAAATTGGTAATTTTACGATAAATACTAAAGCTTGTAGGTCTAATGATATTATTGATAGGCCATGGGATCTATCATTAACAGATGGCAGTGTTAGTTATAGAGAAGATAAGCTCATTATTACTTACTGAATAGTCAAAATCCAGTATTTGTAGTACACGTATATCTTGATCGAAATCGACATCTGTAGTCGTTCTAATCCATGCAGAAACACATCGTTCATCCAGATTAACATCGTCGTAGATTGCATCGATTAGTAAATGGTTAATGAATTGACGATCTGCCCACATGGATTCACTATCCATCTAGAGAGTAATCGAGTACATAAAGTTATTACAATGCCATTATTCATTGGTTGTTTACTTTGCATTCTTTACCTTTGTGAATAGTGCATCGCAAAATCTATGCCATGACTGTCCCGCTAGCATGTAATAGAATCCGAATAGTCCATCAAATTTACGCCATAGATGATGCTTGTTAATCAGTGTATCGAGTAATAAACGACTTGTATTCTCTCTCGGTGCAACTACTAACGCGTCAAATGCTGAGGCGAGACG
The DNA here is from genome assembly GCA_025201365.1 of Syncephalis plumigaleata. Lineage (NCBI taxonomy): Eukaryota > Fungi > Zoopagomycota > Zoopagomycetes > Zoopagales > Piptocephalidaceae > Syncephalis > Syncephalis plumigaleata. The sequence goes on along the minus strand of JAIXMF010000214.1, from coordinate 20,150 downwards.
AGCAGTCAATGGTATCCATTGATCAACATTGTTATGTTTACTCGTATCAGAGTGTGACACATTGTCTGCTGCACTACTTGTTCGAGTATCATTCAATGTAGGTAATGCGGATGAATGAACAGGAAACATATGCTGCAATACATTATTATACTCTCCTTCTTCATTTACAGTGGTACTAATGGTATACTCGATTGAGGAACGATCTTTCCCTTGTTGTTGTTCCAATGCTTGCTTAAACGTATTCATCCAATCACTAGATGTATCTGTAGACTAATAATAATAATTTACTAAATCATTTCAATTATAGATATGTAATCACTTACTGTTTGTGTATCTATTTGTCTTAGTAAGCATCTCATTTTACCAGTAATCAGTATTGATTGAATAACTGGTTGAAAGAATGACGGACAACAGTTATGCGTAGGTTTTAGCACAAATCCATTTGACCAATACTGACTTGATCGTAAGGAAACATCTGTATTTCTTATGTAGATTGATTAGTATTCACCTTCTTTACTCAAATCAATAATCAACTATCTACCTTTTAATAGCAAATTCGTTGAACTCATCATCCAATTCACCATTACATAGCCATATGTACATTATTTCAAGATAGGGTACAAGTGATTTACGCCATAAACGTTGCATAAAATGATAGATCTCCGTAGATCCTAGGTATAATTGATGTTCTGCCGTGTAATAAAGTTGATCCAGTATACTTGTTGCATAAATGGCAGCATCTATTCATGCTTTTAGTTGTTGTAATCATACGATATACATTACTATTACCTTCAGTATTAATACAGTCAAGTATTTTGCCTAATTCATGGAACAGAATAAATCGCTCTTTTAATGTCGATTCTAGTCTTAATAGTGATATGACAATGTCTATACATGCTTGTAAGTTATTATTACTACTATTACTACTACTAATATTGCTATTACTAGTATTACCTGACTTCATATCATCATTGATATACACTTGCTCTAGTTGACTCAATACTCTATCTAATTCGACTAATTCATCGTAAATGGCTGCGGCAAATGCTTCGCTTACTCGACTTTTTGGTTCAGTTCCCATGGTTAATATCCTAGATGTCATGATATTGTCAATATACATGGTCGTGAATCGTTGTGCATCCACACCTACGTTAACGCGTATGTACGAGCTGTATGGATCATTGCTCCATTACTGGCGAAGGACTTCAATAATGATAGTAGTCCACCTTGACTCAGATGCTTTAATTGAGCCTCATTCAATATCTATAGGGCATATTGTTAGTCATCTTAATACTATCCACATTGTTAATAGTCATATCTACTTACTTTAATCATTCTATCCTCATGTTTGAATAGAAAACAGGATCGACCCATCAACATGAATAGTACCTCTCGAATGAGATCTCTTTCCGTGATATAGTTTTCACGCTGTAATGGAAGATACTCGACAGATTCACGCATCATTCTATTCAATGTTGGTGCTATCTCTCTTGGTGAATAAATAATATAGGCAATGTAAATCACTTACCTAAAGTGTCTGCTTTATAAAACTCGAACTCTAATGAATCAATTAATATGTTAATATCATCATGTTACTAATCCATATATATATATATATATACCTGTAGTAGATATCAAATTAGATGACTTTAATTGCCAGTACTGCTGTTGAACTAGTCGATCTAGGATGAATCGATATTGCTCACGTCGCACTATCAAATTATTATTACTCGCAATATTGTCTTGTTGTTGTTGTTGTTGTTGCGTCGTTCGATGTTTCTTTGATTAATGTCAATGAAGATTAGCACTACTATCCCGTTGCAATTGCTTCTATACATTTCAACACTTACATTGGTATTACTCGTTGAATCTACTGCTGTTACTGCTACTTCGTAATCACTCTCGTAATCATCCTCTGTATCCGATGTATAACTCGGTATCTCCCAGTGCTCGCCCTTTAATGGTGATTCTTTAACAATGTCTTCCCATGTTAACTTTTGATAATTTACAATATTGTTAGCCATTGAACTAGGTGAATACGCTGCATTGGTAGGTGATTGCGAGAGTTCCAACAACAAGAATAGAACATTATGAGGTAACATCTAATATGCAATTAGTACATTATATTGTATCGTAAATAGTCATTATTCATTTGCTTACCTGATCTACAGGATGCCATAACTGAAATAATCGCGTATACGATGCTAATAGCGTATTCGCTTTAACTTGTTGAGAATGAGCTGACATTTTCTCCGCTAATCTACACGATAGTATTTGTAGCCACTATTCTTATATACTATCTTCAGCTAGTTACCCTGTATATCTTTGTTTACATTGCGTGCTATCCACTTGAGAATAACGATAGGCATTTAATTCGGTTTGAATAAACTTCCAACATTGCTTGTAGTCACTGGTACCACGCTAGTATACACATTTCTTAGCTATTATTGCGTATAAGTGTGTGCTATTTAACTAGTACCTCTGCACCTATGAATAGCGTGATTAATTCGTGCGTAAAGTGATTCACGTCTTTTACACGTTGTGTCATGGTGATTGACCAGTGTAAGGAGGAAGGAAGAAAAAGGAAAGAAATCGAGGAGACCGTCTAGTTCAATTGTTTGTTTTAATTAGTTACGCGATTCATCCATTTGACGTCATTCTATTTATCTGGTCTTGTCTATTCATTACACCATGTCTCTTTACTTTGACTATAATGCAACCACACCGGTTGATTTACAAGTAGTTCGTACTATCACGGAGACTCTAAACGAAGCATGGGCCAATCCTAGTTCTGCTTCACCAGCTGGTAATGACATATATTAAGAATAATAGCGTGGTTATATTAACAGGAATGATATAAAGGCCGTAAAGCAAAACAAGTAATTGAACAAGCACGTCAACAAGTGGCTGCAGTAATTGATGCACCAGAACAAGGTATTGCCATGATAGTATATACGCGTATGCTCACTGTTCAGCAGTTTAATATTCATGTAACAATCGATAGATATTCTATTTACATCGGGTGGCACCGAGTCAAATCATACGGTATTGCACTCGATAATCCAGACATTTCATGATAGTCATGTAGTAATATCTGCGGCGGAACATCCTTCAGTACAAGCACCCGCGCAAGCTTATAGCGACAACGGCAAGCTACAAGTATCCTATGCACCACTTCAGTCATCGGGTCAACTTGACATAGAGGGCACACTCGCGTTGATCACACCAAATACACGATTAGTATCGGTAATGCTGGTGCAGAATGAGGCGGGTGTCATCATGGATATTGCTCAGTTGACTAAGACGCTACGTCAATATGAAGTGACACGTTCGCTATCGCGTATTTACGTTCATGTTGATGCAGCTCAAGCGATTGGTAAACTACGTGTACAGGTGAACCAGCTTGATGCTGATTATCTTACTATTGCTGGACATAAGGTAATCATAATAGTAATGAATCATGGGTAATGAATCATTACAACTAATCTCGCTATAGTTTTATGGTCCACGTGTGGGTGCACTCTATGTACGTGGACTTGCTACGAGGCAAACACCATTAGTGCCGATATTCCTAGGTGGAGGACAGGAGCGTGGACTTAGAGCAGGGTAAATTATATACGAATATCATTGAATCATCATCATCGTTATTAATACACTGGAATAGCACGGAGAATACAGCCATGTTAGCCGGTCTAGGCAAGGTGTGAGATTGAATAGACATGGTAGACTAGGATCACTAATTACGTGATAATAATAATAGGCATGTTTCATGGCACAAGAGTTGCTTGAATCAACGGTACATCATATGCGAATGCTACAACAATTATTTGAAACGAATCTACGTCTACGAGCGCCGCCTCATTGCCAGGTGCTTATACATGGCGAGGAGACCAACCGCGTGTCAAATACAACGTATTTCTCTATTGTGCCGATGGATACAACAGCGGCAACAACAACTAAACAAAAAGTTGAATGGCCATCGTCAAACGATCTAGTGACTAGGCTGGCACAGGAGAACATTTATGTGAGTGCAGGTTCAGCATGTCATTCGGGATCCAGTAGTAACAAGTAAGTCAACAAAAGATCATGGATGAATTGTTCAACTGGTACAATAGAATTGTTATTCATTAATCAATTTATTACTAGTATCTCGGGAGTTTTACGTGCCATGCAAGTACCTGAATCTATTGGACGTCTTTCTATTAGATTCAGTACAGGACGAGACACGCAAGTAGAGCATATTGACGATGCAATACACGCCATATGGAAGATATTCCAAGCATTGATTCCTCAATAATTAACAAGCAGTCAATTGCTATGATACAGTGTTTTTCCATCCAATTTGCGCATTTATCCTTTCACTTGTGCAGTTTATTAATAAATAGATTTACACAATTGTTAACATCATTATTAGCGTAGAAATGCCAATTGACACAGCATGACAATAATAACAATTCAGTATTCAGTAATGGATCATTTATTGATAGCGATAACTATCATCGTCAATTCTATAAGGTAGATGATACAAGTGTACTAGTATAGTTGGATATTGCCATGTCATGTACTTACAAGTAGCTATTGATTATCGTGTATGGAATCGGGATATGGCAGCATGTCTGAACTACATTCAGATTATTCACAGTGTTCGTAAGGACAAGGGTGCCGCAATGAGACATTAGCTACAACTTTATTATCGAAATATCATTGATGGATTAATCAGCATAATTGATAAGGATTACTCAGCATCCTATTAATCTTTGTTCGTAAACACCACCACTACCACCACTTCTTTACCTTCTTTACCTTCCTCTTCTTTCTGTGACGTATTTGATAGTCTCATTAGTCGTTGCTGTTGCTCTTGTTGTTACTACTATTCCTCATTCAACTCGTGTCCTCTCACCAATATGGGTCTACTATCCTTGGGTACACCATTACACTGGAAGGAGGCAAAGCAATACGCGAATCATGTACGTCAAAATGGTATTGAACAGTTTCTTAGCATATACCACCGAGTCAAGGAGCGACAGCACGACCGTTTACGTTGGGGAGACGAGGTAAGCAGCGTGTACTGTGTATTCCATACCGTACATTGTTAACCTATGCTTGTCAGGTTGAGTATATGGTAATATCGTATGATGACGAACAGCACAATGCACGTCTATCGCTACGCGTGTTTGAAATACTAGCCGAGTTGGAGAAGGAGGAGAAAGAGGCTCAAGGTGATCCCGAGTAAGTACTAATAGCATTATCAGCAATATCATTCAGTGGATTTAATAGTTCTATCGCGTGTCTACTAGGAAGATGGCAAAGGTTAAAACTGCCTGGCGACCTGAATATGGTCGATTCATGTTGGAGGGTATGTTACTACAATGATTGAATAGCGAGTGATAGTCTCTAGCTATTTGACTAACCATGATGAACATTTATGTAATCATTAGGTACACCGGGTGTGCCCTATAATGGCGATCTTAATTCATTACTCAATGTTGAACTCAATATGAAATTAAGGTAATGTAGAAACAATAATGACTACACTACATAGTAATACATATTCTAATGCTTTACTATTATCTTCATCATTATCATTATTATTAGACGTTCACTTGTACGAGAATACTTGAAACCCAACGAGACTATCATTTCAATGACTAGTTTTCCACGATTAGGTGCACCGGGCGTGTTTCTCGATCCTCATTCCGAACCTGAAGGCCAGTCCAGTCATAGTCTATTTGTACCGGATGAGGCTATCAACCCACATGCTCGATTTCCGTAAGTGTCATTATGATGTCACGAGGTGTATGTCGCGCTAACCCTATCTCATATCCAGTACATTAACGGCAAACATTCGAAGACGACGTGGATCCAAGGTAGCCATTAATATGCCTATATTCCACGATGTAAATACACCGCGTCCATTCCACGATCCCACCATTCCTGTACATCGTAATCTGTTTGCCGAGGATGAAGAAGCAGCTCAAGGTGCCGCTCTACCCGATCACATCTACATGGATGCTATGGTATTTGGCATGGGTTGTTCATGCTTGCAAATCACCTTTCAAGCGTGTAATATCGTGGAGGCACGTCGTCTCTATGATCAATTGGCACCGGTTGGACCCATTATGGTAAGTGAATGGAGTATGGATATTTATGGATGTGCATACTGAATGTTCCGTTGTCTATAGTTGGCATTGACGGCAGCTGCCCCCATCTTCCGTGGTTACCTGGCCGATGTCGATTGTCGATGGAGTGTCATTGCTCAGAGTGTAGATGATCGTACCGATGAGGAACGCGGTATTAAGGTAGATATATCACAATAGTTAATGGAAACAATACAGCACTAATATAACTATATCTACCCTATGAATAGCCATTGGAGCATGATCGTTTCGTTATTAATAAGTCACGCTATGACTCGATTGATTGTTATATATCAACGGATAAACAACTACGTCCTGAATATAATGACATTGATCTAGTCTACGATAAAGATATATGTCAGCAGTTGATGGATAATGGTGAGTGTTGATGATTAGTAGATTATTAATGAGATGCTAATACAACAACAACAACAACAACAATACTAATAATAATGATCATGTAGATGTGGATGAACGACTTGCACGTCATGTTGCCCATTTATTTATACGTGATCCACTTGTCATTTATCGTGAACTCGTCGAGCAAGACAACAGCAAATCATCTGATCATTTTGAGGTACATTCATTGTATAGTTAATACACGAGTAGAGTGAGTGTAGTCACTCTATACTAACCAGCCATACACGATTCATAGAATATTCAATCGACCAACTGGCAAACAATGCGATTCAAACCACCACCACCCAATGCGGATATCGGTTGGCGAGTTGAATTCCGATCGATGGAGATACAACTGACAGACTTTGAGAATGCAGCATTCGCCATCTTTGTCGTATTATTAACACGAGCCATGCTTAGCTTTAATCTTAACTTTTACATTCCCATGTCTAAGGTGAATACATTGACATGGACTACTAATGTGTACACATCATAGAGATACTAAGCTGCTATTACAACTAGGTGGATGAGAATATGAAACGAGCACATCATCGAGGAGCGGTACTCAATGAGAAATTCTACTTCCGCAAACAAGTCATGGGCACCGATGATATACCATGGGGACCGGTGGAGGATGAGTACGAGCTCATGTCTATCGATGAGATCATTAATGGACAAAAGGTGAGCTAGTTGTATACGGCATCTTCTATGATTTCACATCCACTTATCACGATGAATGACATTCTATAGGAGGGCTCATTCCCTGGATTGATTCCAATTATTCATTCCTATTTAAATTCGATTAATATGGATGTCGAGACGGGCTGTTATCTTTCTCGTTATCTTGCATTTATACGTGCTCGTGCCAATGGTAAGTGAACTTGCAGTACATAAATAGAGATATATATATCTTTGGTTATTTATTTATTTATTTATTTGTTTAGGTACATTAATGACAACAGCCGCATGGATACGTAAATTTGTACAAAATCATCCGGATTATAAGCATGATTCGGTGGTTAGTCAAGAGATTAACTACGATCTAGTACGAGCCATGGATGCCATTGGTAATGGTAGCGATAAAGCACCAGAGTTACTAGGCCAGTTTGCATAATACAGGACTTTTCCCTCCTGATTAACGCGGTTGACCCTTTATTTTTATGAATAAATAATAGTTATGATGTAAAACTTGCCCATTTAGATGTAAATGCAATGACAAGTACTCAGTAATAATTGTAATGAGATAATAGGTTTTTTTAATAAAATTATTGGTAATATACCGTCTTTATTATAACAAAGCAAATAAATCAATGATTTTGAATGGAATGTGTTTTATAGAGTGAGAGAGTTGTAATAAATAGTATGTCCAGCTTGTAGATGACCCTAGAATGGCATGGCACGCCAAGAGGGCTTTCATAAGCGGAGGCATAATAGCACTTTGTCTGGCAAACAACGAGCGCAATCACAACCACCATTCTAGAAGGGTGTGAGCGTACATCGTTGGTGCAACCGTTAACATTATAGAGCTCTTGTTTTGGAAGTGGCAGTCCAACCCAATAAAGATTGGATTAGACTGCCATTTTACGTGGGCATGTATTAGATGCACCACGTAAGGACTACATTGATCAGATGTAGCCCGGGTATTGTTTACCTGTGTTACCACATAAAGTAGACGCACAGGTAAGCAATAAAGAGAGGGGAGGGAGAGGAAAGGAGGGGAAGAGGAAACGTAGAGATACTACTACTCACCTCTACGTTCTTTCCATACATCGTATGAAGCCTATAGCGAACCTCAACCCTCTCCTCAGTATAAGTACTCCATTTCTCTTACCCTGCTAAGCCATGACCACCACTTAGTCATGGCTCAGCTAGCCACCACAACCATAACCATTAGCTAGTTGCACCCAGTCATATACTTATGCGAGGGATGACTATCTAGCGGTGCAACTTGCTAATGATCATGGTCTTGTATAACTGTCGTAATCAACATATAGATACGATAGTTTACAGTGGCTTGCATCAAAAGGAGGGGAATTGGAGTGGAGAAATACCTGTCCATAATGACGTGTCATTTCATCCATCCATCCATCCATCCATCTGCAAGGCCCAGCAAAGCCCTGAAACGATCGTATCCATATGAAGATACGACAACAAGACGTGGCGACTAGAAGGCAGCGTAAAAGAAGATGAATGCAAGAAGGGAAGTAAGCTCGGTCAGCACAGAAGGCTGCCGAGGAGCACGCTCTCTTATAGCTATCCGGTAATTGCAAAATAGTCATCTGACAAGCCCTGGTATTATATTAAAGTAATCGCGATTGAAGCTTAGAAATCGAAATGTTAACATCACGTGATTTTTCATTTACTCAGTGTAACATGATCACGCAACGGCCTTTGATCTACATGCATTTGTTCAACACTCGTTGATACTGGTTATTAGGGTAACTAGCTTAGTCAGCGCTGAATTACGAATAAAATAATACTAATTACGTATAAGATGATCGTGTGTTCGTGGAGTATCTATATAAAAGCGGTAATTCTAAACGTGTCTAAGCGGCGATTATTCTCTCTTTCCTTACCCGTCACTTTCCACTATAAGCATTAATAAGTGCTAAAAAGGCATCAACTATTGCAATGAGACGAGTATATCCTTTATGAATAGTTATTAGTTAATCAACTTTATTTCGTTTGCCTGATTATTTGGCTAACAACCGCAGAAATGTAATGTGTGTATAGGCTAATAAAATCAAATTGTTAATGGTGCCACGATGTGCTATTGAAGAATACGTGTCCGTTGCAATTACCTCTCTTTCTCTTTCTTCCCTTTTTCACACTTGACTACGTCCTCCGTAATCACTTGTATGTGTATCGAATCGTGTTTTCGCCACTCCCATTGCTCGCTGTTGTCATCACTCGATTCCATGCTGTTGTATCATGTAAGCATTAAAGTATAGGAACGTAGACGTTGTCTTTGTTCCTAGCAATACAGCAACACTAGACATAGTTATGACAGGTTGTAATCCAAGTGTAATGACAATATGTAGGAAGCATAGTTCTAAGGATACTGACATATGTGATGAAATAGCACTCGTGTAATCAATATTCGATGACCTCACTCGATATACAATGCACATTCATGGCACACGATAAGTAATAAGCATAGCTGGAGTAGAAGAAACAATCGAACGGTGAATAGAGTAGAAGAATGCCCTATAGCATTACATATTTATTCAATCAATGATTAATATTTATGTAATAGGACCATGGATGAATAGGCGGAAGGGACTTGTAGATATGCTTGTTGTTGTACCAAGGAATAATGACTTGAATGACATGGACACTAAAGGGTCTTGCATCAATACATTCTTGACTTGAATACCTATAATATCTACTTGATGATGTCCTTGTCTTGTCCTGTAGTCATATTGGATTAGTATGGGTATGATTACTTGTTGGATTATTACTTACCGCTTATCGCTATCGTCCAGGTGATGTAAATTGTATTGTAATTAGCACATCGTTCATTACGGTCAGAATAATAACTTACGTCCTATCGTACACAAACATACATAGATAATGTGCCGTATTGTGGTTAGTACGCCATTCATTGCAGCTAGAATGATCACTTACATCCTATCATACATGGACATTGGTAGATCATACGCCGTATTAACATTAATGCATCTATACGCTATCATCAAGAATAGTAACTTACGCACTGTTATCCATAAATGTATGGAAATCATGTGTCATATTATCATTAGTACATCATTCATTATAGCCAGCATGATTACTTACAAACTGTTATACAGAAACATATGTGGATTATGTGTCAATACTGCGATTAGTACTTATTCATTACGATTGAAATGTCAACTTACAAGCTTTCATACAAAAATATAAAGGAATCATGCGCCCCGTTATAATTAGTACGCCATTCATTACAATAAGAATGGTAACTTACGGTCTATCATAAGGAAATCATGTATCACGCTACGATTAGTACATCATTCATTCATTACGGTCGTAATGGTAACTTACTCCCTATCATACACAAACATTGGTAGATCATGCGCCGTATTGTAGTCAGCATCCCATTCATTGCAGCCAGAATGATCACTTACAGGCTGCCATACAAAAACATATATGGATCATGTGGCATGGTATAATTAGTACCTTCATACGTTGCAATCAGAATAATTACTTACTTTCTATCATACAGGAACGTGTGGATCGTGTGTCATAGTGTAATTAGTATACCATAGTTATAACCGGAATGATGACTTACGTCCTATCGTACAGGGACATGTGTAAATCGCATATCATAGCATAATTAGTACGTCGTACATTACAGCCAGCCATATTCACTTACACTCTATCGTACAGGAGCGTGTGTGGATCGTGTGTCATATCATGCTTAGTACATCTATAGATTACAATCGAGATGATAACTTACGTTCTATCATACAGGAACATACGTTGATCATGCGCCATAACGTGATTAGTACTCATTCATTCTTTACAGTAAAAATGGTAACTTACTTCCTATCATACGAAAACACGTATAGATTATGTGCAACGCAGTTAGTAGTACATCAGGTATTATGAGCGGAATGATTACTTACATACTATCATACATGAACATAGGTGGATCATGTCCGATATCATAGTTAGTACTCATCCATTCATTACAATCATAACGGTAACCTACACACTGTTATAGACAGATACACGTATGGATAGAGTGTCACATCATCATTAGTATACAATAGTTTATAAATGGAATGATAACTTACACACTGTCATACCGGGACATACGCATGGATCGCGTGTCATACTACAGTTAGTACATCGTACGTTGGTTTAAGGCGATCACTTACTCTCTATCATACAAGAACGTATGTGGATCGTGTGTCATAGCGTGATTAGTACCTCATAGATTACGATCAGAAATGATAACTTACGTTCTATTATACAAAAACGCAGATGAAATGTGTGCCATAGTGTAGTTAGTACCTCATAGGTTACTGCCAAAATGATAACTTACGCTCTATCGTATACAAGCATATGTATTATGTGCCATATTGTAGTTAGTGCACCGTACAGCATCATTAGAATGATAACTTACGATCTATCATACGGGAACATACATGGATCATGTGTCATACTAAAATTAGTACGTCGATTCATTGCAGTCAGGATGATAACTTACTTTCTATCATAGTGAAATCATGTGCCACGTTGTAATTAGTATCTCACTCATTACGGTCAGAATAATGACTTACAATCTATCATATAGAAGTGTACGTGGATCATGTGTCATAGCGTGATTAGTACATTCATAGATTACAATCACAATGATAACCTACGCACTGTGGTAGACAAGTATACCGATTGTGTGACAAATTGTAGTTAGTATTTAGTTTATTACAATCAAAATGATAACTTACGGGCCCTTGAAATGGTAATCACGCATGATTTATATTACTATTAGCATAATTCTTGCTATGGCCAATAAACTAGCTTACCCTCTATAGTTAGCATCATAATAGGTAGAATAAACATTACGATGTGATTAGCACGTCAAAACAACCATTTAATATACATGAACTTACCAGCTATTATTAATCATCGGTGGACAATGAAACAATAGACTACGATTAGTACATCAATCGATAGGGTCATGGCCAGACATACCACGACGTTCCAGGACGGGACTAGCTTCAACGGCGACCAGACTGGTGAGAGCGACAACGGCGACGGCAATGGCGATAATGGCAGAGAACTTCATGTTAATGTTGGCCTAGTGGGATGGATAGATAGATAAGTTGACTAGAACGAGAGTAGAAAGTAGTAGAGTAGAGTAGAAGAGCGAGTATGAAGATGGCAAGTTGAGTGTGTCAAAAGTGCTTGATTTATAGCCGAGATGATAGTGATGGAGTATCGGACAAGACACGGCAACAATACCATCATGGATGTCGTGTTCTATCTAACGAGTATCAATCAACCTGTATTCGTACCATTCCATAGGAGTGAGTACCGGACAGGAGATTCACTCGCTAACTGATAGAACAAGTTTATTCCAACCGGTATACATGTAACAACAGCAGGTATTAGTATAACTGAACTACCAATCTACAAGGAGTAGATAATATACGGAGAAAATAAGTACCAATTAGATGGAGGACAACATGTTTCGGTTAGCCGGTAATGCAATCCGAATAGACAAAGTGAAACGGCGACATGAGCCGCTCGGGTCACCTATTGCATGATTGCATTGTCGCCTTTGCTTACAATGTATCACGTAGCATTCCTCTCCCCACATGAATGTACATCGTATGAGCTATTACTATTTAATTAGGCATGCAACTGGTGAGTGTCAAGATAGTCAATATCGTTTAATCCCATTTAGATGCACACGATGCATATGAGTGTCGATTAAAGTGGAAATGTAAGGAAAGCTATCCATCTGTTTAATCATCATAGCAATTAGCGATGAATGAATGAATGGTGAATATCTGTCATATCGTGTAACCGCATGCTTTGTCAATTGTCTGAATCAACACATCATCAATAATGATGCGTACACCTGTTACATCCATCATACACTTGCTATTGTCATTGTATTGAACGCCATGCATATGAATATAGCTGAATGTAAATCAATTCATATCATAATGATGACAGTGTAATATTGCAACTACCAACAATAACATGCGCACGCGTGTATGTGTGTTTGTCAATCCATTCTATAAGGTTCCCCTTCTGACTAACGCTGTTATCCTTTTGTTTCTACTAATAAATAATAGCTATGATAATAAAACTTACGTATTTAGATGTGAGTAACGATAACCATCACAGATAAGTTGTTGTTTGTTGTTTGGTTCTTTGTTGTCCTTGTCCTTCATTTCTTGAACGTTAGAAGTAATGACACTTTGCTGTAATTGTGTTGGAACACCATTTCCATTACGAAGACTGAGAATAATCTGAATAACATTCAGACATGCTACCATATCCCGATTCCATACACGATACTTGAATCCTTTACCATTCATGTCATCTTTACAATTCTGATGTATGCATCTAATAGAATAATGGATTAGTATATTGTTATAGATTGTACTCACATTAAGAAGGCATGACAAGTGACAGTAGGATATCTCGTCAATTAGAAAGACTTGAACATCATGCTTCATTATTATCCACGTTTGCGTATGATTTATTTGTGTATTCTTGATTAAAATAACGTCATCGTATTTCTCTACCCCTTACTGTCTTTCTTATTCCATTCCACTATGTCTACTGCTACTACTGAAATATCGAGTAATCCCAACTCGTCTTGTAGATTACTAGTTTGTCTGAATACTCTTCCCTTTCATGATCAGCGTGTCTTCCGTAGTCTATTTGGTCATACCGAATTATTGCGTTTATCAGCATGTTCTCGCTCATTAACAAGCAGCGTTCGAAATGATAGAGCATTATGGCAAGCACTATACCATAGGGATTTCCTATCGGGACTCTATTACGTTAAAGAAATGGATTTCGTATTATGGTGTATACGCACGGATGTCAACAATCCATGTACATCGGATAAACGAGCCGATCTACTAGAGAATGTGGACTGGTACAACACATATCGTCGACGAGTGAGCACCGAGAATAATTGGCGATATGGACGATACAATACCACGCGTATTTATATAGAACAGGGCAAGCATGGAGTATATTATAGCACAAAAGCTGAGGATTATAGCATAGTTATCGTAAAGCAAAGTCATTCAGACGAAACATCATATCATAGTTATATTTTGGAATATTTACCGCACTCAAATCATAGATCAAGCAACAAAATTGTGTATAACAGTGCGTTCTCCACATCGCCAAATGTTCTTCCGCTAGACATTGACAATGAAGGTGAGTACAATTATGTCTCGGGTGATCATTATATAGCTGTATCTCCTAAGGAGATTGAGAGCGACACCAACTATAATGTAAAAATACTTTCTCGCAAACATGGTGGTCTTTTCACTACATTCGATGTTCCGGGACGATATCAAATGAAGAAAATCGAGGGGAGATGGCTATTATTAGTGTATGAGAGAAAGGGAATGTTCTATTGTTCACCAGATTGTATACGTAAGCGTAGTAATTATACAATGATGCCATATAACAAGTACTAATAATCAATACATTTAGTGGATATAATAGTATTCGATATAGATAATAGTGTCATGTGTCCAGGAAGCATTGATGGTACATGGGATGTGGCATGTTTCTACAAAACAACCAGTAATAGAGCAATCGTATACACGGCAAGACTAGTCAAAGATGATGATACAGATCGTATTGAATGGGCACTACATCAGTTCTCGAGCAATAATTCTGCTATACAATTGCGAAATGGCTGGTTTCAACTACCTGAGGGGGATGGATAAAGGTGTATAATTCATACGATTCGTATATGATAATTGAATTATATGGTCATCCTGATTATCATCCATGCATATTGCATAGTGTAGCATCCAGTGGTCAAAGCCATACTCCACGTAATTGCTACACTATATCTGACCAACATATACCTACACCATTATTAAAGGCTGGATGCAGGTTTTCAATACTTAATTCCGAACCGGCAAAAGTATGGACCGACTTATCCTACATTGACGATCAAGTATTACGAATACGGCGTACAACTTTCATCAGAAATATTGTTGGAGATATCTATGTTTTTATTACAGAGCATGATGATAAAAAAGTCGATTGCTTGTGGACATCAATACAAAAGAAATAATACGCAAACTAAAAGCGCCAAATACCGATTGGGAATTGGATGCTGCTGTAATGATTGGTACGATATGTAGTTCTTATGGCAGTGGTGTGGAAATTATAGGAGTATGGCGAACTATAACAAGCACCAATAAATCATACTATATTGTGGGACTATAACCCGGTCGCCGCTGGAATATAGATAAATACCTGGGTAAAAGTTGATAAGCTTGTAGCGCTCCGCTACTTAAGCTTTAGTATAAATACCAGTACACATTATTATGAATAAAAGAATCATCGTTCGAGTTATCATATCGTTTTATTGTCTAGTGTTATTGCGAGTGCAAGAGGTTGTTGAGAGTTCAACAGCGAGATACTATACGTGAGCGAAGCTATGTCGAGCACTACCCAGAATAATACATCCGGGACCGGAGAGACTCCACTCCCCATGACACGAGTCAACCAACCCGTACCTCAATATTGTTATTGATCACATTAGAACGAGCAATATGTTTTTATTAACTAATAGTGTGAATCAATAATGAGGAATAACAATATAAAAGTGAAGCTATCCCATTTTTAAATCATCATTTATTTGCATCCCATTTGATTGTTGCTATTCTTTCTTCTTTCACGTTAGGTTTCCAATATCATTCTTCTAGCCATGTTTAAAAAGTAGGCACTATTACCTGTTATTTGACATGTACAAGTCATACTAATCTGAATCACGACTAGATTCAGCGTAAAAGAGGATGTATCGAGCAGTAGTCTCGTTAAATCGTCTGTACAGCGTGGCATTCGTCAAAAAGTACTCGACCACTATGAACCGTTGCAATCGATTGCCGACGATATTCTACCAAAGAAATCGAGCATGTACCTAATGAAATGGTAAGTACTACTTGAAGCAGTAAAGTGCTATAATACAACTAGTCAGCGTGTATATATCCATTGTATTTCTAACGAGATAGTTGTCTCTCCTAGTCATGAACATATCAATTTGGTATCGCTTAATAATCGTATTCTCTTTTTCAATCAACGTGAAGGTCCCTACGCGCCCACTCTTCGTCTAGTACATGAGTGTAATTAACAGCTAGCTATAGATAAATGAATGAATCATGCTGATAACCACGCGTATGTTTATGATTGTTTATTCCTACGTGATAGATCCTGGTTTCATTCCAACTGTTCAAGTAGATCGTGGTGCCATTAAATTCTTACTATCTGGTGCCAATATCATGTGTCCAGGATTGACATCACCCGGTGCACGTATGGATACAGAACTGCCTGAGGGTGCATTAGTAGCAGTGATGGCAGAAGGCAAAGAACACGCGCTAGCCATCGGTAGAATGAAGATGTCTACCACGGATATTAAAAAGATTAACAAGGGAATTGGTGTCGAGACCTTGCATTGTCTAGGCGATGGACTATGGAAGACACGTACGGAAGCCTAATAGTCATCATCATAATTTATCATTTATCGATTCCGTCCATCTATACACAATAGGTAGTGTTATCCTATTTCATTATAATAAATAGGACATATTTGATGTTATCCATAAAGTCTAATAGATTAAGCATCATTTATTACATGTTGCTTATTACTTGCTATTACTCGGCTGTAGCAATAGGTTCAGTAAAATGAATGGTAATCTCCAAACTAATGGGTAGGGTAACATCAGTCACTGTGATGACATCGCCTTCTTGTAGTAGTTCACCAAGTACTATGGATAGATTAGGGCGTGTAGCCTCTTCCAATGCACGGGGTGCTTGCATATATAATGAACGAGATGCCGTGCGTAGACTTGGTTTCTTTACTCGACTATATTATTGTTATTATTATTATGAGTATTTACTGTATTCTATTAATGACTTACATGTTAGTATCCTCCATCAAATGATCGATCCATTCCTCGAGTGTCCACAATGGATGCACATTCAATTTAATACGTGGTTGGCCACAAACCAAGCAGGTCGGCTTTTTCTCGTGTTCAAATGTATGCGTGTACACACCATCTGTACCCGTGTACATCATATAGTTGTCAAGTAGCATGCCACTTGATGTGGCCAATTTGAACACTTCATTACAACAGGCCGCTATCATATTACAATCGATATTCTGTCGTTAGTATTCTACGTGTTATGATTCATTCAATAATCTGTTAGTGTATTACCTGCAATAATTGCATTGGTAGAGGCAATCGCGGGAATAATGTTCTTTACTACGCCTTGTGTAAGCGAGAAGGTAACGCCCGGTATGTTGAACTGTCTAGCACGTTCCGATGCTGTATGAAATAGCCATTGTAAATGCTCAGGATTATCCGTATCCAATGTTTGTTCTATCGATTATTAATGTCATTATTATTGTTACTCAGTCAGTCAGTCAGCTAGTCAGTCATTACCTGGGAAGAGACGAGGCCATTCCAAGGCGGATGCCCATTCAATACAATGTTCAGGTAGACGTGGTGTATTAGCAATAGTACATACAGGATAGACCGTTTGAGGAGTAAGCATGTCCAGTGAACACTCGTAGCAAGAAGAGATGGTAGGTAGAATGACACGCGCCTGTCCTCGGAAACCTATACATATGTATCATGATCATTATTACATGATAGTAGTAATAGTGCATTATTATTCAATCTACCTTCAGTGCCACCATCCACTAGTGGTTTAAGTGATTCCGGCGATTCACTATCGAACATTTGCACGAGTGTGGCGTTCATCCATCGACGTGCCTCCACCGAGTCAAGACCACAAATGACAACGTTGAATTGCATATAGTAGTCTTCGTCCTTATCCTGAATCTTACCAAAATATCTAGTGACATGACAAATGACATCATCCTGATCTAGTAAGCGGACAAATACGAGTGAGGACATGTAGAACAACACTTACGGTGTCACTGTACAATGAGGTACACGTCGCATAATAAATTCAGCGGCTGTCTCTGCCTTTGACTTGCCTACATCGCTTGCGCTATATTTTACGTAAATGAAACAATGCTATACGATCAAGCATCATACTATTCGTCAACGCTTACCGGAATAGAAATTGTCGATTAAGATTGCTAACATCGATGGTGTCCATATCGATTACGTGAATATCTCGAAATCCCGATAGAGCAAGGTTCTTTAGTATTTCGCAACCTAGACCGCCAGCACCGACCACTAGTACCTTACACTGTTCCATTAGAAACTGCATAGTCTACTCGTGAATAAAGTAGCGTTAGCTTTGTATATATGCCTACATGTTTCTAGTATACCTGTGTGCCTGGTGTGAATCCTTCGTGAGCCATAGGACCTGCTCGATATATTATCGGCTGTAGGTGATCCCAACGACCTGGCCAATCAGCCGACAAACTACTAGTAGATTGCTGTATCATATCGCTGTTCATCAAGGCTGACGCTGGCAGCAATCACAAGTATAAATAGAAGAAAGTAAATGACAAATATTTCAAGAACAAAAAGGAATGACTAACAAACAGAGAGACAAACAGATAAAGGACGGTGATTGAAATGAGGGAGTGACGTGTACAAATACTGATAGTAGATAATGATAGCCATGACATTCAAACGATTAACACTTTTACACTTGCTTGTATCATATTTGTTAATAAGGTTTTATTAATGAAACTAATCAACTAACTAACTATTAAAAGACTGATATAAAGGAATAGGAAAGTAGTGCAGTACTACCCAAAGAAAAGCAATGGGAATATTGTAATAAAAGAAGTGAAGTGAAGTGGGGGAGTATTATTGATATGGTTGTATGAGTATGTGTTTACTGTTATTGCAGTGGTGGTGGTGTTAATAGCAATTGTATGGTCCAGTTTAGTTCTTGGTACTACCCACTGAATAAGCAGTAGGATGCATTTGCAAACCGGAAATCTCGGGATTCCAACGAATTGGTCGACTCTTACGAAGGATGATCATACGCATTGTGGCATAGAAGATGATGAATACGCCGAATGCCACGCCAATCAAGTGCAAGTAGACCGGTGTCTTATAGGAGGTGCCGAAAGCAACGTTCATGAATGGCACGTAACTGACAAATACACCGATGAAGATACCACCGAACATACCGTAGAATGAGGCACGGTTAGCGAACATGTAACGACCGAATGGCAAGCGGATACGGCATTTGCAAGCGAATAGATTGAACAGCTGCATGATCATCAGTGCCATGTAGTAGCTGGTTTGCGCTTGAGCAAGAATCTCCATTTGTTCATCGGCACTGAGCACCTTGCCATTACCAATGTCTAATGGATCAGCGATACTGGTAAAGTAGTTGCCAGTGTTGCTATTGGCGGCTGCCTTGGCGATGGATGGTGTAATGCCATGTCGGCTAAGTGCGACGAAATACGCTACAAATGAACCGATCGTCTCGATGATGCCCACTTCGAGGTAGGCCCATGATAGGACGCCGAAATCAACGAGCACCTGTTCCTCTGTTGGTTCACGTAGGTCACGCCACCAGACACCCGAGAAGAATTGACTCCATGAATGACGGAAGCGTTGAGCACGAGTGGGTGGAATAATCTCGCCCGATTCCTCGTCAAGTCTACCCTTTAGTTGACGTGCTTGACGACGACGTAAACGCTCCACACTTGCCGGTGTTACCGGTTTACGTGGTGGCATTTTCATCAGACCTTGCTTCGTCTCCGGTTTCTCCCAAGCGAAACTAAGAGCCATGAACATTTCGAAACCGAGATCAACCACTAGAATAAGAATGGCCGACAATGGTAGCGGTAATGGAACGACAATGTAAAGTAAACTGGCGAATACTTCCGGCATACTGTGCGTGATGGTGTATTGAATCGATTTCTTCAAATTGGTAAAGATAAGTCGACCCTCT
>JAIXMF010000213.1:0-23251 GCA_025201365.1 Syncephalis plumigaleata | reverse complement strand
TATTGACGAGACAATGCATATCAACGCATCTACATCTCATTCAACGCCGATCTATCGCCATTAATATACTCATTTGATTTAGCATAAGATTCATCTTATTGTTATTACAAGATCTTGTTTTCTATTCCACTATTTCCTTATTCACTTTTACCAGCTGATTGATTGATTGATTGATTAATCGATCTTACGGAGAATAGAACCACGCGCTTCATTCCATTCTTGTCGGTTACCCATGTGTCAGGTAAGTTATTCATGACTTGTTTATGACGGTTACGATGATAAAAAGAGGCCTACTGCCAAGCGAGCGAGCGAGCGAGAGAGAGAGAGAAAGAAAGAGAAAATTGCATTTTATTTTATTTTTTTACTTGCATCATGTCATTGATGCATGCAAAGGACAATGCTAAACCAAGAGTGAAGTGGACGTGCTTTACCGCTTTAAGCGAGTAGAATTACTAGAATTGTCTACCCGAATCACATTGACATGGCTACTATTGGATAGCATGGTGTAATATGCGATGCGGTAGTCATCCTCCTCATCATCATCAACATCATAACAATGCTGATGTGATTATTGTCATTTTTGCTCCCGATCACAACAACAACCAGCGGTATTGTTATTGTTGTTGCATGTGTGCGTACGTGTGTGTGTATACATTCACATACAAAAAGAAGTGTAATAATAGGCAGCATTCCTTTGGTTCATTTGTACCATCTCTTCAAACATTACCCCTTTATCTTTTCTTTTCTACGCTTTTACTATACTCTTTGTTGTTTCTATTTCTACTCCTCTTATTTCTTCTTCTTATCGACGAATCTGCTGCATTTGCACCTGATAGTCGATTGCGTACGCTTATCCATATCCATCATATCATTTACTAAAGTAAAAAAAAACCACGTTCATTTCCTTTCATTTCCTTCACTCTCTCGCTCACTTTTACTCTCACTCTTACTCTCACTTTTTTCTCAATTATTTTATGATGAGTGCCTAAGTAGCAAGTCAAGTCATCTACCGCTGTTTCTCTCTCTCTTCTATACTCTCGGTTGTCACTAGTACCGCTACTTATCATTATCGTTGTTATTGTTATTTTATTCATCTCTAAACTATTAACCGAATATACTCACCAACAACAACAGCAACAACAACAACAATAACCCTACTGTAGTGTTGTCTTGGCTACCTATATTTCTTTGGTTAAACACGACGGTTATTTGCTTTCACTCTCATTTCCGCTCACTCTTTGTATTCATTTCTATCGGCGACGTTTATCATCTTGTGTATGTTCGCCGACAGGCTTCTCGGCATATTGACTTTTTTTATCTTTACACTTTCTATTATTGTTACTATCTCTCTCTTTTTTTACTAGCAACTATTAGGTAGTAGCTATTGCATTCTTTTTATATCAATTGCAGTAGTTTTGAAAGTAGTGCCTTTGTCTGACCATCCATCTATCCATTTGTCCACCTGTCTATCTGTCTATCCTGTCTATCTGTCTATCTGTCTGTAAAAGCAGTTATTCTTTTTTGTACCTCTTCGTACTCTACAGCTTTATTCAGTTCAGTTCACCTACACACACACATACGCACACACGCATACGCATACATACCGCCATACATCCGCTGTTGTGTAATTAACTCAGACGTTTAATTGTAAGAAGCAATCTTTATCAAATTAGTTTCTGTCGCTGTTGCTATCGCGCTACTATTAACTCGTTTATAACGTTTATACATCTGTTACCTTTATCTATCGCGTGTTCCTACTTGCGTCCCTCCTCCTCCTCCTTCTCTCTATTCACTTAGCCTTCTCCTCTTTCTCCTCTTTCTTCTCTTTCTCCTGGATAAACGGGATTGTCATAGCTCCTTTTGGTTTACTTACCTGCTTGTGACCAATTTGTATCACGTTTATTCGTATTTCCATCATCATCGTATGTCATAGGTATCTAGTTTACCATATACGTTTTACGTTCCCAAACCGCTATATTACACTGACATTTTACACAACGTTTCTGTGCTACTCTTCTTTGCTTTCTATTGTGTCAATACTAAGCAGCACACAAACACGCATATATCCACACATATATACGCACGCGTATCTATTACAACGTTTCATTTCTATGCTGTCCATAGGATATTAACCGTAGATTTGATTTGCTTATGCTTAACCTATTTTCTAGTCATTACAAGGTCATACCTCCATTTATCGCACATCCACCGCACGTCCTCCCATCATGGCACTTGTTAATGATGAAAACACCACAGTCATAGACGGGATCAATGAACATTCTCGATACGGTAGTACACTTAGTGGCTGCCGCATTAGTAAGGAACAATCGAATGAAAGCAACTTTGACACTAGCACGCTGGCAACCCTTCCATCATCCATTCCATCTACACGACAAAGTTCATTTTCATCCTATATAGCTACAGAGAACGTAGCACCAAACATCACCACAGCAAAAACAACTGCGACAACCACTGCTGCTGCTGCAACTGCTGCTGCAACCGCTAATGTTGCCACCGCCATCATGGACACTCCCGTTATCATGTCTCCTGATGGTTGTAGAGTGGCGGCTGCAGGATATGCACGCCCCAGCGATACGGTCTCGCCTACACTGGCCGGTCTACGCTTTCTAGTGTCACTTGACCAGCATCAGCGGGAACACGACGTACGTGACACGACACGAATGCAGTCACGACTGTTGCGTCTTCACTTGGCCGCTCGACGTTTAGTTCAATCGGAGGATGACTACGATCGACTACACGAATTATTTCGCAATGAACGTCTACGTAACTTTGTCACACACTACGAGCGACGCTGTCAAGGCTTGGAACAAGCGGTGGCCGAGCAATTATACGCAAATCTCGACCTGCCTCTAGGTCAAACGATACCTGGATCATTGTCACCCGTGCTTACCGGTACATTTCTAGATGCCCTTACACCAAGTGCTCGTAGAACTTGTCTACGATTCATCACGTATCTACGCACTAATCCCGCCACTATTGCCGATGTATTCTATCGTGCATCTGACCAAGAATTGCACAATCTACTACCCAATGAAGATGGTGGCACTACTGGACAATACGGCAACCTTGGTGGTGGCAGTTTTGGCATGGGTAACAATTACGCCAATTACAATGCCATGCCATCTTCACCGCTAGCTTCTCCTGGTTCTAATAGCAATAGCAATAATAACAACAATAGTAGCAATAACAGCAGTAATCATGGAAGTAATGGTAATAATCACAACGGCAACGGTAGCAGTATCTACGGTAATGGCAATCAGCATAATGGTAGTAATACGAATTTCGCTCAACACTCGGCTGGAAATGTCATTGATCTTTTAATATCTGGCATATATGGATCGTACGATTTCGCTAGTGAACAACGCTTCCAGTTGAAACTATGGACTACCGTGTTCGTTCGACTTATATCGGAACGACGAGGGGAACGATTCCTACTCGATGTACTGGATCGATTTGTTCGTCGATCTGGTTGGAGTGCACGCGGTGCATTAGAAACTCAACTAATGAAGATTTTACGTCGCGGTGAAGAAATCGTATTTGATAGTCATCGTCGGTCGCCCGATCCTAGTTCACTCGCTGCTAACAACGCGAGTTCAAGTAATCTACCCTCTCGTTTTCGTAATATTACGCCGAGTGCAACGGATGAACTTGATAATGCAGCAGCGGATGCATTCTTCGATCATGCATGCGAGGAAATCCTCGCGGTTCTTGACCTGTACATCCCTACATGTTTGCTCGCTTTATCACGTTCTGTACTCTCGGAATTATCCAGTGATCTTCGTCAATATGCAATTATCCTGTTATTAGTTAAATTCTTCTTTTTCCGTTTCCTTGGACGAGCCATCACATATCCTGAGGTAAGTTTTATTGCTTTCCCTCCTTCTCCTTCTCCCCTAATATATGGTATACTAATGTTTTCTTCTTCCTCTTCATTTAGTATTACGGCATGTGTGATGATTATTTTATTTCCGATAAACAACGGCAAGGTATTTTGTTCAAAACAAATCAACGACTCTACCGATACGCAACCGTGGTGTGTTCTGCCGCACCAGGATGGGAGAAGATCGCGATCAACACACGAATTCGTTCACTTTTAGAGCGTATCATTTCTCGATTCTCGTGTGCACCCATTGATACCGATTTCTTCAAGCCTAGCGACACATCAGCCATCTATCTAGGATTGACGGGAGAGCGTAGCTATCAGCTAACCTGTACCGCCGATGCTCCCTGTGCACCAGCTGGTCTATTCACGGGTGTAACCCCCACGCTCCTAGTTAGTCCGGGTGATCTGCTAATGTTGTATGAATTCATGTCGACCGGTCGTATGTCACGTAGTCAATCTCGTTCGCCGCCCAACTCTAGCGGTCATAATAGTGGTGCAAGCAATGGTAATAGTAGTCACAATAGTAGTAATACACATTCGGTACGACGTCACTACTCGTTCTCCTACTCGAGTTCATCGGCTGCCGCGGCCATTTCTGCCATCGATAATCGTGAGGAATTCTCGTTATTGTTTACTCAAATGAGCACACTATTGGATGATTTACGAGTACGTGTCAATGAACCACCGGCACTGTTGTACGTAGCCGACAATGGCTCTAGTGTAACTATCAAGGATCCTCAGGTAGCATTAGTCAATCTAATGAATACTCATTTATTATCGCCATTAATGCCATCACTTACACCATCATCGACGAGTTCACCCATGAATCATTCGACACAGGCTAAATGGGCATCATCGGCATCATCGTCAGCAGCATCAGCAGCAGCAGCATCCTCGTTATCACCAGGTCTAGGTTTAGCCTCGGGTTCAGGTTCATTCCGTCGACAGCATCATCGGGATAGGAGTGATGTCTCCACAATGTCATCCAACTCGTCTTTATCCACCTCCATTATGATAATGCATGATGATCCCGATGATGAGGAATTGCCGCCCGATGACGATACGGCACCGGCCGAACTCTACACCATTAGTGCGGCCGTCTTCCGTGCACTTAGCACGTTCGACGTTTACGCCACATTTCCCGGTTCAAATTCGTCATTTAGTATTAAACAATTCTTGGAGGCAGCTGCACAAACGGCGAGTGCTAGGGGCGACTTTGCCGACAGTATCACGTATCAGAATGCACTCGATCGTATGCGACAATTACCGACCGGTTTCATCGCTAATTACGTGAGTAGCTTGGATCAATCCAAGGGTCTTCCACCGACAAAGTATAACGACGACACAGCGTTAATCCGTTTCATGGCACGTCGATTCGATTATGCCGCCGAGAAACGAGCGATACGCCAGCAGTATCGAAATGCTTGGTGGGCCTATGCACAGGATAAACAACGCCGTATCCAGGAGTTGACCACTGCCCGTGTGTATCAGTTCTCCTCGCTACGCCTGCGTATGTTCTACACTACATTCCGTGGTAGTCGTGTCTACGAGAAAGCCTCCCGTAGTATCGTTGATCTTTCTCGTAAACACACGCTTACGGACGCGGAATCACTCGAGCTGCAAGGCTACCTGGAGATGCGTCATGCCGATAACTTTGTTCCAGGCGACGATGTGTTCCATCAGTTCTGTCGTGAAGTGGAACGCCTACGCGATGATGCCATGCAAATGATATGGATTAGCGAGCTGTTTACCCGTGAGGCCACCCTACTGGGACCACCCGGTATTCGTGCACAAATATCACGACAACGCTCCTCGTCAGCGGCCGCCGTTCTTATGGGTCGACTACCATTCGGTCGATCATCCAGCTCGAATCATAATAGTGGTAGCAATTACTCGAACAGTTCGACACCCTCGCCCATTCGTATTGACACGCATACACGCTCCTATAGCAGTTCCGGATTCGGCGGTTCATCATTCACGTCGCTTGCCAATTCGCTATGGGAGTCGAGTACACGTCGACATAGTACCAACTCGGGAAATGCCTATGCTAGCTTGTTGGGCGATGACTTTATCACTATAACCCAGCTTAAACTGGTTGGCCTTATTATGAGCGAGTTCCACCTGCTATTCCGTTACAGTGAAACTGACAGCTGGTTTAATCAGTTGGTGGGCGAGAGTGCCGTAGAGTCGCCCGTGTTGCGACCTGCCGCCGAACCCGTCCTCCCCTCCACCGTAACGATGACCGCCACGGAGACACGTCCATGTGGTATTTCGGCATCGGGCGGTATTCGATTAGCAGCGGCTACCACCACCACGGCTACAACGACAGCATTTGCTACCACGAACACGGCCACGCATAGAACAGGATCCATTCCAATTGTTTTGTCGCAACCGATGGATTCCTCGAATTCTAGCGGTAATGGTACCGATGATGGTTTCACCACAATGGCACCTCCTCTATTCTGTACGGGACTACGCCGAGTTGACTCGGTGGCCACACTAATTCCCGTGTCGTCCTCGCCGCACTCGCCTAGTAGCTCCACGCATAGTAATATCACGACACGTAGCAGTAATCCACGACCATCGGCGTCTCCTGCCACGACAGCATCGCCCGATATGCCATTGGCCACTGACGAGGAAGAGGAGGAATTGGAGCGAAACTGTCCTCGCCCCATGGCTAGTCGACGCGTTTCCTGTAATGGTCTTGGATTATATCCCGCGTCAAAAGTGGAGACCACGTCTAATCACGGTGCTAACGTCGTAACCCCTACACGCGACGACGATGATACGCAAAGCGGTAACGACACGACGCATCTCACCTTTATGGCTGCTTGCAACGCGTTATGCACGCAGATAACGTTGCATCCCTCGCCGTTCCGTAAATTACAATCACTACTAGCGATTAACCTGCTTATATCGGCTCGTTTAGCGGCAAATGAAGCACCGGGAACTGATGCTATCGTCAACGAACTAGTACGTGTTCTACGTCAAATACGTCCACGCTACCTGTGTCGCGACTTGCAACT
This sequence comes from Syncephalis plumigaleata, assembly GCA_025201365.1. Taxonomy (NCBI): domain Eukaryota; kingdom Fungi; phylum Zoopagomycota; class Zoopagomycetes; order Zoopagales; family Piptocephalidaceae; genus Syncephalis; species Syncephalis plumigaleata. The sequence continues at coordinate 16,321 of JAIXMF010000213.1, read as the reverse complement.
GGTGACGACATTCGTACCTGAAACAATTCTCACCATGACAGATGCCGGTAAGGCATTTGTAGATGCATCTGTAGCGGTCATGTCGCTTAAAGAGGAGATCATACACGATGTAATCAATCGAGGTCGTCGACTACTCGGCGAAAGTGTAGACGACGATGGTAACGTCGATGCAAGTCAACAGGCCACCACTGTCATGCTAGCGCGTCGTAACTCGATGGATGATCGTGAATTACAACTACGTCAACTGGAGGCATTCCGGCTATTTATGATCGCGGCTAAAGAGGGGAACCCCGAGGGTGAACGGGAGCTGGCCATCCTCTACCTGACCCTGCCCATCTCACCCGATTATTGGCGTTTAGAGTTCGATTACACCGCCGCTACAGGTTCATTCGGCAATGGGGGTAGTACCTCATCTACGAGTGGCACCACTGGATCCAATACATTCACTTGTAATGCTGGTATATCGTCCAATTCACTACGTGATCAACTATGTAACAATAGCACGACTGGATCGAGCTCACTGAACACTTCTCATTACTTTGTTAGTAGTGCCAACACATCATCTACTATGATAAGCACATCGAGTCATATCGATCATAGTAATATCGGCAGTGCTACTGGTAGTACGGGTGGCAGTATTTATGGTAATCTAGGTGCCAATGCATCATCAGCTTCATTGTTACTTAGTGCGCAAATAGCCGATAAACACACCGAGAAATATAATGTTGCTAATGTGGCTGCCGCTATGAAATGGTTCCGTCGTGCAGCTAAAAAAGGCGATTCTGTATCTATTCGTTACTTGGAACAACAACAATACGGTGGCTAAACGATGGCATTAATCCATTGAAGCTACTACTACTATTACTACTATTATTATTATTATAGAAAAGAAATAAGGAGCTGTTTATTACTACTATCATTATTATTCTCTTTATTCTTTTCGTTTGTATTGTTCCTTGTTCCTCTTTTGAATATTATTATTACTTTATCATTATTACCGTATTATTATTATTGCATAAACGTATTCCTTATTTTTTGAATACCTTTTTATTATTGCTCTATTGCTATTATTAATAAAAAATAGACAGCATCGATACTGATTTGATGTATCGGTATTATTACAATTACAGTTGCGATTGTCCTTCTTTTTGTTCTAGTATACATTCGTCATTGTCACGTCTACTTGTCATAAAATTAGCACGCTTCCCAATTAGCGCATTTGTATCACGTATTCATGATGACCCAAATGAGTCATTTATTTTTAAACGGTTGAATCATCTCATCAGTGTGACTCAATTCCATTAAGCAATGAGGTTTTAGATTCTATTGGATAACTAGTCACTAAGGAGGATCATCGCATGTGCATTACCTACATGAGTAGGTTACAGCTTTAAATTGAACAACAAGTGAGATATTATCCAAAGACTAACTCTACTGCTTTTAACACACAAACAAACATTTAGCCTATTGCTCTTTATATTGTGTTTTGGTAACCAAGCTACTCTAAACCTACTTGCCATTGATCGCTTAACCTAGCTGCATTTATTAGTCAACCAATTGATTATTAAATCGTATCTCAATTTCTCTTTCGTTACTTTAACTCTTGCGCAACAACAACAACAACAACAAGAAGAAGCTTAACTAGCACTCTACCATGGTTTTCATTTCCAATTATCAATCGTCGGACATATCCATGTCTCAAGCGGTTCAAAGGATCATATGTCAATTGACTTCTTATGTACTGGACCACGAATTATCATCATCAACATGGTACGACTACCATACAAATAGTTTGTCAATCGACAATACTACGGTTGCACCATGGCAAGAAGCGTCGACCGAGATGTTGTCGACTATACATCGTCGTTACAATGGCGCTACTATTGCAAAGTGCCCGTCGCCATATGGTGGTACATATGGTGACAACCGCGGCACTATCATCATGGAACAAGAAATGCAATCCATCATTGCAACGCTGTCTGACCTCATTCAGTTGGATGGTTTGCGTGGAACAGCTACCACCACCAGCTTTAACGATTACTTATCATCAATTATGCAATTGCTATACCTGTACAACACTGGCAGCAACAGCAATAACGAGGAATCATGGTTACGTGAACAACAACGACAACAACTGTTGCCATTACTGCATATTATTATTCAATCCATTGGTTGCACTAAACAAAATGGTGGTGGTGATGGTGGCTCTAACCACATCGATGCCGCTACCAAGACCAGTGAACGTGATTCGTACTTTGATCATACCTACAATGATGAAGAAGATAAAGAAGAGGAGGATAAGCACTCCTTTAGTGAAGGGTATCGATCCCCGCGACAAACTGTTAGACCGTTATGGCGAGTTCCTTGTGTCTCAATGTCGCGCCATTCATACTCATCATACTCATCATCATCATTGTCGGGATGCACTCCGTATTGCCACGAACATCGCTGGTACAGCAGTGAGCGAACAAGTCATACCAGCGTTTGTTGCGTATAAATCGCGGCAATGGCAATATCATCGAGGAATACGATGGAATGAGAAAAAGTGCGATCATTCACTATATCACAACAACAACACCAATGATCATTATTATTTCTCTTGTAACCATACTAGAACTATAACGAGAACTGTGGATATATTACGACATACAAGTAATGAAGATGAAGACACTTGCTTTATTGAAACTAATGACAACAATAATACTAATAGTAATACTATATACAATTTATGGATGACCATTTGTCATAACAAATCTAATACAACCGCAGCAACAACAGCAACAATGACTAATAATGCGGATAATACGATGATGATGCCCACACTACGTTGGTGCGATCGACACAATTGTAAAATGAACCATTGGTGTCTCGGTTGGGATGACTTGTGTATGCGATGGGCCGATCGTGATTTAAATCGTACCATCCACTCGTTGCTTTATCGTGACGAGCCAGCGATGGTGTGCAGTTACGTTAGCGTGCGTGGCAATCGGTTCAATCACGTTCAATTATCGTCGTGTGCACGTCGTGTAAGGGATTCACCAAACGCAGGTGGATGCAGTATTCTATCGGAGATATTCTCCTGCGAGATAGTAAGACGTTGGCTAGGAGCAAAACTAGTATTCACAGAGGTAGGCTCACTGTTATTCTCTCTCTATATATATATAACATGATCGTTACTAATATACGTTTCTAACCTAGATGGAGGTGCCCTATTCTGCGTGGCGTGGACCCATGACTGATTACATATGCGAGATCGGTGATGGACTCGCCATTTCCGTGTCGGTAACACGTGCCATGACAGCACCTAATAAAACGTATACACGCGCTGATGCTCGACGATTACTTTGCAAGAAGATGCGCGGTATCATTGGTGCGAGTAAACGAATTAGACTATCCAACAACAATGACGACGACGAAGAAGAAGAAGAAGAGGAAGAAGCACGTAATCTGATTCATACATCACGTCATTGCCGTGGTAGTAGTCAGTTGTATAAACAAATACTGCACATTTGGGCACCTAGTGGTCGTGTCGCACGAATGATACGTCAGGAATGGCGTCGATTAAGTCGTGAACTTATCGATACCACTCTTGTGGTGGTTAGTATCGTGGATCAAGCATGGGTATTCACCAATCGCGTATAAATAGGGGGACAAGAACAAGAACAAATGACAAGTACATCCAAAATTATTATTATTATTATTTCTATTACTATTATGTTGTGTTATTATTAGCATTGCTATTAAATTTATGCAATGAAATATCGATCAGTCATTCGTTTTCTAAAGCAGTCACTTGATGAATGTGAGTCATTCCTTTTTTTGGAATGCTAAGTAGAGTATTGTTTGTAAATAGAGCGGTAAAAAGCGGAATTTGAATAACCGGTTTAGTATCAATAGGCTGGAATCCACATAAATACGCCATCTTCATTCGCATATCATCTATACTATCTTTATTATTCTGTTGCTATTGTTGTTGTTGTTATTATTCTTTGATTTGTTTAACATGACTGTGGATTGCGCAACTGAAATATGGCTAAAACCAAGTGAAGATGTTCTAATCGAACCGATTAAATTAAACCATGCTGACCATTATCCGGGACCGTTCATGTCGCAGCGATTGATCTTCTTTAAGAATCACCATCATAGCGAGGTATTTATGCCTACGTCACGTTTGACCGAAGCACTTCAACAAGCGCTGAATCTATTTCCCATATTCTATGGGCGTCTAGTGCAGCATGCTTCGGGTAACTACGAGGTACATCGATCGGATCGTGGTATTCCCTTCCTAGAGAGGTATTCGGATAAATCGCTATCGTATTATGAGCCAAACTGGCCACAATCCAGTATTACCGAGGATTTGCAAGCATTAGACGGGATGCCTCCCGAGGATATCACCATGCTATTTGCCGCGAAAATCACTCGTCTAGCCCATAATTCCGGTGTGGTACTTGCCGCGGCATGGCAACATTACATTACGGATGGCTATGGTGCGGCTATGTTCCTTAGAACATGGGCAACATTCGCTCGAGGCGAAGCACCACCATTACCGATATCATCCATGCCTAATCATGATCGACATCTACTGGTGCCAGATCAACCTGTCGCTCCCTATGTCTATCGCGAACTAAGTGGTGTAACTAAGCACGCCGCTCGAGGTGTTATGGTACAATTTACACCAAAGAAACTAAAGCTACTCAAGGATACTGCGATGGCCTCGCTTACTCCTCAGGAAAGAGAGGCGGGCCAATGGCTATCCACCATGGACGTGGTGATTATGTTGTTATGGCGTGCCCTAGTACGCGCTAGACAATTGCCGGGGGACGCGGTATTAACACAAGGATCCGCCGTTAATCGACGCTTTCAACTGGATTTCATACCGAGAAACTATTTCGGCAATGCTATCATGATCATACATACTACAAAGAAAGCGAGCGATCTTCTGGATGAATCGCTAGGCACGATTGGTGCGACACATCGTCAAACTATTATTGCGCATAAATCTATTAGTAAAAATGAATGGTTAAGTCAGGCGGATACGCACTCATCCATGCCGCTATACGATCGTGGTTTACGTTGGATGGCACACACTGATTATCTATTTACAGATTGGTCTAAATTCGGTTATTACACGATGGATTTCGGTGATGGTATTCCTGTACGTTGTCGTCGTTGTATATCACCACATAGACATATGGTATGTATATTTGATTTACCACCACCGTCATCATCAACGAGTAGTGATGTAGAGGAAAAGGATTTACCACGAGGACTTGAAGCCAATTTCAATATAGCCGAGGAATATTATGAACGACTTGTCAACGATAATGAGCTGTTAACTTATGCGGAGTTACTTGGCTAATTGAATAGCTCAACTCTCTCTTAATTTAATTAAATGTCAAAAATATATGCATAAACGTTTCTTTGGCTAGGCGCATCATTTTTGAAACTATTTGCATTGCTACAACGCACTTGTAAACATGTTAATGTAGCAATGAGCTAAGGAAAAGAAATACTATGCCATGTTATGCCATGTTATGTCATGTGTTATACTACGGATGAGCTACCATTCTAGTACATGGCTCTTCCTACCGATTAGCATTATTAAACGTTTACTTTTGCAGTTTATTAATAAATAATGTTGCATAGTAGTTAGCATCGCTGTTTATGTCATTATTACCCTCTATTAGTGCCATGTTAGCTATTGATATATACTATGCAAATAAAGATATAGCCATCATATAGGATTGCCTCGGCACATGTACAATATGCAATACAATGTCAGACAGTACCACTACAAATACAAAGTGCTAAACGACGCAATGGGTAGTAGTTAGCGCGGATATTATGTATGTACGCGTACTTTTACAACACACGAGTAGAAGGCGTAGTGTTTGTTACGTATATATGGCACGATTGGATGAACAAAAGCACTGGCTAGTAGTTAACACGAATACCGCGTACTTGCATATATGTATAAATCACGAGTAAGTAAGGCAAAGCAGCGAGTGGAGACGTTGTATGCTGGCAAGCAAGTGTGGTGCCTAATGCATAGCGCGAGTGTTACGTATGCGTACGTGTCCCCACATACTACAAGCAATGAACAGCAAGCCAATGCGAATAAAGTGGTACAACGCGGCAAGCATACACAGTGAATAAAGGACACGGCATGAAATAATAGAAATACACGAGTGAGGGCAAGGGAGTGTCGCAAGCAAGTAGACAAGGGAGCGAGAAAGAGAGAACTGAATAGAGGATAGACCAGTATGAAAGACCCAGTGGGGTATATGCCACGTTGATCGACAACGAATAAAGAACCAATTACTACACAGCGTGAAGAGCAAAGTGTGCTTATGACAGAGTATACAGATGGGAGTGAGGCTGCCGACGAGTAGCGATACAAAATACGAGTACGCGACATACAATCAACATATTCGACAAGTAGTCACTGGCAAAGCGGTAGACTAGACGGGAATAAGACGACCGACCGAGAACAACACAAAGACAAGTAGTATATGCTTGCAACTAAGCGTAGCCTGTATATAACAGTAAACGAAGGTGGAGTAAGAGGAAAAGCATGAGTTATGGTGGTGTATGTGTTGTCAGAGAACAAATAAAAGAATAAAAAGCAATAGACGAGAGTGTGTATCAGAGTAAGAGGAGTATAGCGAAGTGCATAGAACATAGGGGAATGAGCAGTAAGATTAGTGAATAACGCGTTGTTTATAATGAGAGAAGAAAAGGTAAGAGAGGAAGTAACAAGAAGTGGCATGTAGCAATATGTACATAGAATATCATTTACAACAGGTACAATAATTGTTAATACCATTAATTATAATTAAATAAACGTTATTAGTAAATATTCATCCACTCTAATGTATTCAATCTTGTGCCATGTCTTCTTTATTAAATAAAATTAGGCTACGGCCCAGGATTATAATAAAAAAAAGATCGTTAACACTTACTGTTTCCACCAATCCTTGGTCTTTGATTTGTTTAACATGAGCGCTAGCCACGTGTGTGATTTCATTGGATGTGGAGCAACATATAAAGCTCGCTCCTCACTTCTATCCCATCAACGTGCGAAACACAATAAACCAAAAGGTAAACCTGGTCGCATTCGACGTAAACATTTAGAAATTACTGATCCTCGGCAACTGCGCAATGCGCAAGCGCGGGAAAGCTACGGCAATCACACGCCAGTAAGATTACAAAAGCAAGCTCACCGACGACTAGTAAATTCTGTATCGAAGAAGATTACAAAAGAACCCTCACTTACCGCCGATCAAGTTCTCGACCAATTACGCGCTGCCAGCAGCTCACTTATACAGGTGATGAACATTAAAACGGATGAACGCAACTGGATTGAGTGGCTGCTTGGCTTTCGACTAATGGATATGCGAGTTACGGAGGATAATATCGATAAGGTGTTAGAGCCTTTATGGTCTTGTGAAAGACCAGGATCTTCAGTTTCAACTGTTACGCGAATGAGTAGCAGACAACAAGCGAAATTTATGCAAGACTGCAGGGTTTTTAATGAGAAGCTCGACGAGTATCTTAACAAGCAAGCAGTAAAGCGTAAGGTAGCATATTGTAAACAATATATGTATCAGTATGCGTATTTAGATCCTACTGCTCAGCCATTGTTATGGTCATCTATATTGAGCAAAATAAGTACCAAGGTTATGCTCTTGCAATCAACACCAAATGCTGATCCTCAACATGATGTTGGTAATACTAATACCAAAGTTGCTGACGAAATTGATACATCCGCTAACATGGAATCAATTGATTATATTGTTAACGTTGTAGCTAACGATAGAGAGAAAGTAAGACAATTTAAATAAACACTTTAAAACACAAGTAGACACAGAGAGAGATTGATAGTTAATTCGTTACTTCTTTATTTACAAGATAATGGTGAAGTATTTATAATAATAATTAGATAAGTAGAAATATAATAGTAATAGCAATATAGAATCACAAGATTCTCTTATGACTACTCGGCTGATTTGTAGTATTAATAGATTTACAGAATGACGGCGAATGTTGTCGTCATAGCCGAGATCAACTGATGTTGTCGTGATCTGGTCAGGTAAGAACTGCTGACATTTTACAAGTGTCGTGATTTATCATGAGATATAGGCACATCTATACAGTTATCGTAACAATATGACTGCGGACGAGCACAACGACGTGTGCGCGAATGAAGCAGAATAAGCTATACACATTATATAAGAATACCTATTTGTAATTGCTACTATATACTACTTAATAAAGTGCTTGAAATTATACTAAACAATGCTATATGATATTAACATGTGCTATAAGACCAATTCTAATAATACAGGATTTTCCAACCAGTTAACATTGTTAGTCTTCAACTTTTGCACAATTGTATGAATGTTAAAAAGCTATGCTTTCTTTTCTCTATTTATAAATATTACATAGTAATAATAATAACAAATAATAATAATAATAATAATAGCTAAACTATCACCAATAAGGAATGATAGTATTTTAGAATCCACGTAAACGAGCTTCTTGTAGAAAGTTAGCTGCCGCATGAATATCCCAGTGTTCGCGACGTAAGGCGTTCATCGCATCTGCTGGTGCGTAGCCCATATTCACTAGCCAGTCGACCATGGCTTCCTGCGCCTGTGATCGTATGTTCGCCAGGTGAATATCGGCTACGGTACGTTCTACACGACTACGCTTCTCCTTATTGATATGGCGTGCCGATATTTGGAAGGACGCGCTAATCGGACGATGATCGGATACTAGACATTCGTGACGTCGATAGCTCATTTGCTGTATACGTGGTGATGTAGCGTCCGTACCATTGCTGTCGACGGGCGATGTCGATGTATCAGGTAGAATAGGACCTGGCCTACCACCATATCTATGTAGTATACGATCGCACCAAGCAGGAATACGCATCTTCTCCGATGTATCAAACACTTCCTCGCCGCGATTATACTTGTACGTCGGTATAAAATCCAATGGTAGCTCGCTAAAACTACGCAATGGATGCTGTCGGTTACGAGCACGTTGCTGGCACAATTGATCGTGTTCCATGAGTTGAGTCCAATCACGATCGGCTATAAGTGATTCGACCTGTGTACGCGGTAGATCGATACGATAGTTTAGATCACCGCTAAAGAAGCAGAACTCGTGATCCGTCATCTTTAATCCATCGCCACCGCAAACGAACGCCAACGGACGTGACGTCAATGGTTCAAGCTCGCATTCCCTTAACACTTTAGCAGCGTCCGTGTTACGTTGACTGACTTCCTTTTGTCCCGCTGCCAAATGGCAATTGACGAAGCAAACCGATGAATCATTAATGACTAGTCGCATAGCAATGCCGCCCTATACAGTAGAGAAAGGGTAAGTAAGCTGTTCGTTGATAGTAGATAAATGAATTGATGGATAAAAGGCGTGATACAACCACTATATTACATCACTTACTTTGTTACCGTATCGTCCGCCAAATCCAGTCTTCACCATACTGGCGGTTACGCCTGCCACCGAATCATAAATGGTACGCCGTACAAACATACACGAGAATAGACCGACTAGATGCTCGCTCTTGAGTAGGGAGTAGGTTTCATTGGGGTGTGCCTCTTGAACAGCGACCACTAGACGAGATCGCCATAAACCATATCGACGTGATGCCTCCTCGGTTTGCGCCTTCTTTTTCGATTTCAACAACGATTCTACCGATTGCGATAAGCGAATCAACGCATTAATCGATGATAATAATAATAACAACAACAATATAGACACCGATGTATGAATACTTACTGGCAGTTGTCTTTTTCGATTCCAAATCTATAATCTCCTGGAAGCCAACCACAATAATATCGGGAGTAACCGGTGACGCGGTCAACCATTCTTTAAGGAATTGCGCATTTAACGAGTTCGACAAGAGTGATTTCGGTTTACGCGCATCACAATTCCATGAACAAATAAGTACGTTGATATCACGATAATTACAGAATTCATTCTGCTTCAACGTGATATGTGCATCTAATTGAATGAATGAATGAATGAATCAGCTCACATTGTAATAAACGTTAGGAAACTACTTACCTATGAAATCGTCGCATAGTAGTCCGTCCCATATACGTACACATCCTTCGATATCTAAACTGGCCACTTGCAGTCGTCCGAGTAGGGCTAGCGAGGCATTATCCACGGTAATGGCTTGAACTGCCTTATCGTGCGCTTGCCAATCTTTGATCACTGCCCATGGTTTGCGCGACGTGTCATAAACGCATATCTTGCCGGTTTGAAAGGCGGCCCATAAGTGTTGCTGTTGACCTGGACTGGCCAACGCGGTAATCGCATAGAGTGACGCCTTGTACACCTGTAATCGTTGATGCGTTCTCGAACACCATATAGTGACGTGACCGTCGGCGTGTCCTGTAAATACCCGTTTCACCGAGTTGTCCACCGACATACAAGTGATATCACCGACATTGGCATCTACTTGTAGTGTAGCAATTGGCAATCCCGATATAGATCCAGTCGCCTCATAGCTTACACGAGTCTGACTACCTAGACCGATTGATTGGTGCTGATGATGCTGATGATGCTGATGTTGTTGTTGTTGCTCAATGTCATGCTCATCATTAGTGTTACCATTGTGTTTCGATTGATTGTCGCTACGTGCCAAGGGAAGGTATACTTCAATGGTCTTGCCTGTACTTAGCCATAATTGCTCACTGGCTACTACAATGGCTGCTACCACTTTGGCGGCCACACGACGTAGGGTGGGCTGTCCCTTCAACGATAGTCGTCCGGTATCACCTTGCTGATACCAGCATTGTAGACGGCCACTTTCATCGAGTGTCCATAGATGCGCACGAGCACGTAGCATATGCGTTACCGAGCATGTATGAGCACCGGTTCGTTGATCTGTAATGACGCCGGTTTCCGCTTCTACCTCCCATAGTTCACCCGTCTTCAACGCACACCATATCCATTGGCTTTCTTCGCTCGGTAAACGCGGTGGTAAGAAACAACAAGCATCGACGCGTATCTCGTTGCCTCTACTCGCCATGGATACTGGCGTGCCCATAACCACGTCCCATACCCTTAGTGCATTGGCCGCCGTGATAACGTGTCGTGTACTCATGGCGAAGCATCGAGCAGGTCCGATATGTTTGAGTTCACTTTCAAGATCGCGGAACACCGGTGGTCGACGACTAGGGAATCTTGCATCCGGTTGAGGAAAGTCGTTCAACTCGATGCGCGATATTTTACCGGCTTGCTCGTCTCGTGTCATCGCTACCGTAACAATATCTGCCGCATCATTGATGGCAATACTATTGTCGCTACAAATGGAATGCGCGGCAGAAGGTGGAGCGCGTACACCAGCCGATGGCATAATAGGACGAGTAGGGGGACGTGGTAGCAACGGCGGTGGCATCGAATTGGACATACCGCTCTTACTAGGCGGTGATGCCGATAGTTTACTCGTCGATGGAAGTGTCGACGAATAGGTGGAACTACGCTTAATGCTGGGTTTCCGCGGTAAGACTGGCGGCACCTCGGGATCGGCAATGGAATGTGAGAATGGTCGGGAGAATGATGCCACGGTTCTTGTATTGGTAGTAGTGGATGTTGTTGGTGTGCCACTCGTACCACTCGCACTACCATTACTATAGTTTATGGCAGAACTGGATACACTAAGTAGATCCGCTTGTTTATGAGATCTTGATGACGAGAGTATGGAACTGGCGGATCTAGATGATGTCTCCTTGTTTTCCGTCGTAAATACACCGCGTAACTGATTGATATTACCACCAATGGATGGACTTGATACGGGTGAGGCCACTTGAATTGTCGTTGTAATAATGCCGCTAGTAGTGATGTTACCAGTAGCATGCGATTGATGATCAACATCATTATTCATTTTACGTGCATGAAGCGCAGCATGAACATCAGAGAATGGATCGTCCTCAGATGGTTGTCTAGTTGCTTTCCTAGTCGTTGGCTCTGCTAATGGATTGTATCGTGCAGCACCATTACCATTGACGATGCTTCTCCCACCGGTTGATGTCTCGCCCAACGCATGATGTCGCAATGGCGGTGTCGACGTGTATATCGTATTTGACGGCAAAGATGGTGAAGGAGTACGTGATTGCGGTGGTAGTCGTACTTGATGTGGCATTGTCAAAGACGATGAATGACTGTTATTATGATGATGATTATTGTAGGTGGTACGCTAATAAATAATGTATATTCGTAAATATTAATGACAACATATAATGGCTACTCAATTAATAAATTAATCTTCCTACCTGATTATCCGTATCTTCCACACCTGACAAGGTCTTTTGCTCCCATACACTCGTTAGATTCTTAATAGGCGTTGCTCCCATAGATTTCGACGGTGTAACATGATTAGTAAGGATAGCGGTTACTTGATCACTAGGATGCTTGTCCGTACTTGCTGTATCGGCCAATGCATTTGCATGGGTAGCGGCTGTAATCTTTGAAACGACATCGCGCATATTTCCTGAACTCGTTTCTCCTGTCGATTGCGCGAAGCCAAACTGCTTTATACGATCACGAATTGAAGGTACCGCCGCTAGCTCCTCTTTAATAGACGTGGCACTATGATTGCTATTCTGAGTGATATTTGATCTAGTTGCTACGCCTCCTTGTACTTCTTCATCGCTATCAGAAACAATAGCTTGTTCATCCTCAAATGGATTATGCTCACCAGCTTTATCCATTGTCATAGTGAAATGGATACGCTCAATATACCAGTAGTAAATAAGTAGTAGTCGCCGTAGTAGTTGTCGTAGTAGTAGTTGAATTCGCAGGTACAATAGGCTCTAGTACGAATTCTTATGAAAATAGCCAGTATTCTACTAGTCTATTCGTTTGCCCGTCCTTTCTTTCGTTCTTTCTTTCTTTCTTTCTTGACTAGTAATATACGTGTTTAATGTTGTTTAATGCGCGCTAGTATGATGAATAAAAGTAATTCAACATGTATGGAATAGCGCGATACTTGGATAGAAGCGAAAAAAGGGATACACTGATGAGTTCAGTAAACGTGAAGCAGGAAGTAAGAAGTAGAAGAATCACCCTAGTCGAACGGGGGAAAAAGCGTATCAACAACTAATTAACGAGTATATATAGAGTAGAACAGGGAGAGAGACAGAGAGAGAGAGAGAGCCAGAGACGTGATAATGCAGTAAGGAATTACTAAGTAAGAGATGAATAAAAGCAACAGTTTAAGCTGCTAAGAAGCGGAATATAAAGATCGTGTGTGCGCTGTGTAAATGGATAAGGATGAACACATGCCAGGGCAGTGCATGCTGATGTATTTATCTACTCAAGTAACGTGGATGGCATGGCTATTTTTACCAATTTTATATATACAATAATATATGTTTAACTTGTAGCATAAGCATTGCCACTTGCGGCGGAAACATGGAATCATGAGAGAAGAAAAAACTAACAACTTGCTAATATAATGTTGACGAATAGCTAAGGAGAAATTGCTAATGGAAGCATGAACAAGCCTACTAATGACGGTTAATGCCTTCATTAGTAACCTCTTATTAATCGTTTTGTTAACATTTTATTAATAATTCCACAACCGTACACGAATGGCGAGTATATATGGCGACAAGCCAACTGATCACACAACCATCTTTTATATATGGCAATCCATACTTAAAGACATCATATACGCTAAACGCCGTACGGCAATCATGCAATCCTCTCTTCAGTCCTTCTATCAAAAATGGCAATGGTTATCCAGCTGTCTAAGAATGGATTTTATCAACATCTCTATTGATTAACATTGAGCATTGTTAGCTTTATTCACATTAATCAATAAACACTTTTCGCAAGTAAATCATTAATGCATTAGACACAAGTAGCAAAGCATGCAGTTAACTCTACCAACAGCTTCTCCAATTGCTCATAGATTTGCATAACACATACTGAATCCTACTAGTACACTTATTAGCAATGCTCAACATTATATCACCATCCTTTGTCACTTTTACCTATTTGTTGCTGAGCTATAGGCGGTATTATACCATTACAGCAAAGATACCAATGGTATTAAATGATACGAAGCCTACATTGCCGTATTCACGATACATACTCGAATAAACACAGATATTAGACAGTACAATACATGTTAATAATCATCATTTAAGATAACAGTAATAAACATGATTTCACTTTTATGAGACATTAAAAAACTAAAGCACGATTATTATTGTAGTATACTTTAGACAGATACAGGAAACTAAACATTAGAAAGGAAAATAGGCAAGTTACCTACTACTTCCAAAGATGTTTTATTGAGGTACGGGTTGGTTGACTCGTGTCATGGGGAGTGGAGTCTCTCCGGTCCCGGGTGTATTATTCTGGGTAGTGCTCGACATAGCTTCGCTCACGTATAGTATCTCGCTGTTGAACTCTCAACAACCTCTTGCACTCGCAATAACACTAGACAATAAAACGATATGATAACTCGAACGATGATTCTTTTATTCATAATAATGTGTACTGGTATTTATACCAAAGCTTAAGTAGCGGAGCGCCACTAGCTTATCAGCTTTTACCCAGGTATTTATCTGTATTCCAACGGCGACCGGGTTATAGTCCCACATTATATACAGTGTTTTTCCATCCAATTAATTTGATATTAATTACAAAATAATCACGATACTAAATATGACATATTTCTCTCTTCTCCGTTTCATTCCTTATTGTATTGTTGTTCCATAAAATGACATTGTCACCGCTTTACATACTTACTGGTACTTACAACTTGCACCAACAGCCTATTCCAAATGATATTACTCGATGGTTAGGCAATCGACTGGAGAATTCCACGGTGCTACCTGACTTGGTAGCAGTAGCATTCCAAGAGTTTGCTCCTTATCCGGACGCTTTTATAACAACTCCCGAATCTGTACTATACCAGTGTGATAAGGCTATACGTCATACCTTGAATAACTGGGCAACAGCAGATGCTAGTAATCATGAAAAGGAGGGGAAGCGGAGGCAATTCAGTAGTGACAATACTCGTTCAGAGGAATATGAACGTTATGAACAAATAGCCGTACATACACTAGTTGGTATGGCGCTACTCGTGTACGCACGACGAGGAGCACCATTTGTCGTGTCGGCAACAAGTGTCAATGACGTTGGTTGCGGTATAGCATGGGCTGGCAACAAAGGTGCTGTTGGCGTTTATTGTCGTTTAGCATGGCAGTCTGACGTAAATAATCATACAACATTCGAGGAGCAACGAGAATGCGAAGAAGAGAAGGAAGAGGATAATGAGACAACAATGACGACAACGTCCATTGAAATGGCATTTATTAATGTACATCTTATGGCGCATGCTGATCAATTGGAACGACGACATCAAGAATTACAAATGATCATGGAACGATTACTATTTGATGTTAATGAAGGTAATAGTGAACAACAAGAACAGCAAGAACAGCAAGAAGAACAACCACTTGTACCAAATGATGTGTCTCATACAGCAATCACTACAACAGTGCGTATACTCGATTTACCCATCGTGTTTCTAATGGGCGATTTGAACTATCGAGTTACACCGCAGGGTGGAGCAATACATGACAACGTAGCATGGTCGTATGATGTGGCGGAACGTGTAAAATCAGCCGTTCTACACGAAGCATCCAGCTCGTTCCCTATAACTAATGATGTCGAAACAATATCGCATTTGCGTCATACATGTGACCAATTAACCGTGGCACGCCGACAAGATAGACGACATGTATTGACACGTTTCAACGAGCCAGAATGCAAATTCGCTCCTACCTATAAGTTTACACTAAATAGCGATCAGTACGCGCTTACGCAGCGTACGCCCTCCTGGTGTGATCGTATATTCTATTATGTTTACGGCGGTGAGACGGCGTCCACGATCATTGCCACGCTATGGTATGACGCATGTTTCGATTTCCATCAATCGGACCATCGTCCTGTAGTGGCCATGTTCCGTATGGATACATCTCACTTGAATCAAGTGAGTTATCAAGCAGCATTGGCCGCACAAGCCACTCATACACCATCGATGATTGATGCTGTACGTCATTCTCGACAACAGCAGCAACAACGACATTTCCGATCACTGCATTACGATTCATTACAAGAGAGCGAGCTACGTATAGTACAACCAGATCCATGGTGGCGATGGAAGCAAGAGTAGGCGAATGACCACGCAGTGTTTCGGGCGAACATGGTGGCTATTCACCTCGGGATGGTGGTGGCGTATTGCCTTGACCGGTTTATTAGCCACTTT
>JAIXMF010000212.1:0-23605 GCA_025201365.1 Syncephalis plumigaleata | reverse complement strand
TATGTTCTTACAAACACCATATAGAAATCCAATTGTACTCTAGATGAGCAACCGAGTAAGGTTGATGCTAGTTAGAAGTCAGCTTGCGTTTCATCAATATACCAATATAATAGGAAGAATAAGGAGTCAACAGCAGCATGACACTAATGAATATCAAACAATGACATATTTTATTTTGGAGATAGCGATAATGACTATCAGTATCTCTACAATCTATCTATTATCCTGTCGTAGATGCGCCACCTTCACCGGTACTACCATTTCCGCTACTACTAGATCGAGCAACGCTGCTACTACTAATGGGTTTATTGCTTGCCGTTTGACTGAAGGCTGAACCACTTCCTGATCCTGTAGATCCGTCTTTATTTGTTACCGACTGTCCATTGGCACCACTCGATCCAACAGTATTAACTTGACTAGGTGTTGGTGGTGGTGTTGTTGTGGTTGTGGTTGCTGGATTGGCTGGAGTACCAGTGGGAAGAGGCTTCGTGTCCGCCTGTCCATTGTTGTCCGTGGTTAGGCCTGTATTGGCTGGTTCCACTGACGGGCACATCATCTAATGGTATTATTGTTCAATTAATAAAGGTCAATCGAGTATCTTACTATTCATGAAGCAATGATAACATACCTCGACGCACCAGAGACGTGAGTTGTGGTAAATTAGGTAAAGGTGAGGCATTTACAACAGTCACCTCACTGGCTATAAAAGCCACGAGAAGAGTGCTCAATAGGAGGATGGTACGCTGCATAGTAACAAGAGTAATAACGAGAGTAGCAAGGAATGGAAATTATGGAATATATAAAATGTAGTATCTGAATAAGAGAGAGTGAGTGAGTGAAAGAGAGCTGGATAATGTCTTGCAAGCATGAAATAGTCGCTTGCTTTTATCGCTCAATCCTGCATGTCTGGCGTGCCATGCGGTTACACGGCAGCAAGATTTATCATAATTGCCGTGCCCCATTGGTCGCTTGGCTACAGCATGGCCATACATAGAACCTTTGTCATTTAACTTGAAGTAATTATAGTTTAAGCGTATTCTACACGACATCATAGATGGCTGATTATGCACCTAGCGAGTTAAACAAATTCTGTTTATTATTGTTGTTCAATTGAATAAATTCCGTACAAAGGACGGGAGCTAATAATATAGTATAATAATATAGTAATAATGGTATATTAAGAAGAATGGAAAGGAAAGAATTGAACACAAGAGAGCGAGTGAGCGAGTGAGAGAGACGATTAAGAGCATCGTCATCAAAAAATGAAGAACAGTAGCAGTAGCAATAATGGTAGAGACCACTATAAACTATACGTAAGAAAGAGAGCTTGAATCGAGAAATGTAAAAGGTATATAGCCAACGAATACGCAAATGATATCATATGCATCTATCGACCGCTAGTGCACGACCATTACTGATAAACGGTAACCAGACTATTTATCATAACCAGTCATGCAAAATAGTAGTACTAATAGTGCACGGTCTAATAACGCTAAATGAAACAAGGATCAAATAGAGCAAAATCGCGTGTTCTAAATTACTATGCACGTCCTACCGCCAAAAAGGGCGACTAACAAGTAGATAATACACAATATGATATCATGACAAGGTAAACGCGTATCCAAACAAGAGTACATGGAAGACGTCCACCTAGGTGAACTTGACGAATAAAGGCAAAAGGCAAAGATTGAATGAAGAGATGAGTACACAGACGCAGAGTAATAAAGAACGCAGAAAGGTGCATCTTTAGATTAGAAGCATAGCAATTTGCTCTTCTTCGCCTTCAACTCTAGCATCTGACGCTCGAGTGCACGATTCTTCTCCAAGAGTTGCGCACTCTTCACGCGTTCTCCTTCAAACATGCCCCGCATCTCATCCATCTTGCGTTGTAGTGTTTCGAGGGCTTCCGTCATCTTTTGCTTCTCGATACGCTCCCTTTCCACCTGTTGACTAGCACTCTCCTTGCTACGCTCAAGATCCCGTTGTGCAATCTCCATATCGCCGAGTGACTTTTCCAGTGTCTCGATAAGTGCAACATGTCCACGTAAATCACCCTCGAGCTGTTTTACTTGATTACGTAGACGAGCCTCTTCAGCCGGGTTTCCATTATTGCTGCTGTTGTTGTTGTTGTGGCCAGGTGGTGAGGGTGATCGAGACGATGTTGGTGACGGTGGACTGGATGTAGGAATCGGTGTGGGTGGTGGCGGAATACGTGGTGGCGGTGTAGGCGGTGGACTCACATCGATATTGCTAAGCGAACCATTCGCCAACTTGTGCTTGTAACCACCGTTGGATTCATCCGATAGTCTGGATGGACGACGTGACGGCGAGCTCAACTGTTGACGATGCATGGCTTCGATGGTCAACTCCAATTCAACGATACGCTCTTCTTGCGTCTTAATAAGCTTAGTCTGCTGGATGATGTTCGTTTCCTGACTGGCAAGCTTATCGCGTAGTTGACCGGCATCAGAATTATCGCTGCCCTCGACACCGTTGTCCTGCTTCTTGGCTTGCTCCATCTTACGCAAGGCATCAACTAGTCGTGTGACCTCGTTCTCCAGCTCCAAGTTGATAGCGCCAACCTGTTCCATTTCCTCTTCAAGCTGTCGCACCTCTAGCGTATACTTTTCCTTCTCCTTATTCAGCTCGGCACGCTCGTTCTCGAGTTGTGCAATACGCTCTGTTAGACTATCGCTAGAATCGCCACTTTGCTTTGACGATAGTTGCTCGGTTAGCTGCTTGTTGTTATCGGAAAGCTCCTCCACTAGTGACTCTAAATCCCTGACATCAGCCTCGTATCCTTGTGATCGCTTGTCCAATACCGCGCGTGCCTCTTCAACTTGACGTACGCGTGCAAGTAGCGAGCGAACTGCCACGACATTAGCATCCTGCTGATCATCACCATTATCTACCGATTGCTTAAGTTCGAGTGTCTCCTCCAGCGTGCTTAGCTCCTTTTGCAATAAGGCAAACATCTCCGCAGTTGGACCGCTAACCGATTGCGCCTCTGATGCCGACGATTTCGCCAATGCTTCTTGGGCCATCTTCAGCTCCTGCTCTAAACTGCTAATACGGTCAGCTTGTTCATTGTGAGTTGCCTCCAATGCAACTAGAATCTCCTCAGTGGCTTTCTTGTCTTCCTGAGCGGCGGATGCTGTGGTCTCCAGCTCGACTAGCTGCTTCTGCAATGCCTCATTAGCCGTGCGTGCTTCCTCAAGTTGCGATTGCGTTGCATGTATTTCATCACGATGACGTTGTTGAGCATCGCGCAACTGCTCCTCCAGCTGGACTAGATTGGTGTCTGTACCATCTTGTGCGCGTGAAAGTGCCGCCTCAAGCTCGGCTACCAACTCCTTATACTCGCTATTCTCCGATTCCAAAGCTAGCAATTGCTTTTGTAGCTCGGTTAATCGTTGGAGTGAGGCATCACTGGTGGCCTCCAATTCACGGACAACATTGCGAAGTGATTCAAGTGTCGTGTCATCCTGCGACTGCAGTTCAGTGTCGAGTTTCGTGGCACGAGCATCTGCTGCTGCGCGAGCTGCTTCTAATTCATCACGCTCCGCTTTTAGACGTTCTAGCTCGGTGGCATGGGTGGTCTGAAGTGTCTCGAGTTCCTCGCGCAAGCTTTCAATCTGTTTCACGCTTTCTTCTTGCGATGCCGTCAACTGCGCGCGTACCTCCTCCAGCTCGCGTGCACAATCGTCTTTAGCCTGGGCTAGCAACGTCAATTGCTCTTGTAGCTTGATTAGATCCGCGGAAATGGCATCGTTAGCTTCATTGGCCAATTCGCGCGTGGCATGTGATTCATCTTGTTTAGCATCGGTGTCAGCTTGTGGCGCATGAGCTCCTTGGTACTTCATGTGGATGTGTTGTAGCTCGGCCTCCACTTGACTTGCACGAAGGGCCTCCGCCTTCTTTTGAGCGTCCAATTCACGCATACGCGTTTCAAGCATCTTCACTTGATCGAGCATTCGACCATTGGTCGATTCTAAACGTTGAATCTCCTCTTCCAGCGATAGGAACTGACCGGCCGATTCACCCTCATCGCCCGCTACCTTCTCCAGTTGCTCCAATAGACGATAATTGGTCGCTTCAAGCTGTTGTATCTCTTGTTGCAACGACATCACCTGACTGGTATCCGTTGTCATGAGCGAGATGTTCTCCAAGCGTTGCAGTTGCGCCGCCATACGTTCATTGACACGACGTAGATCGGTTGCTTCAGCGGTCAATAGACGAATGCGATGCTCGGCGTTAGATTCCGATGGATTGTCGCTGCCATCATCGTTGTGAAGTTGCTCCAATTCCGAGGCTACTCGATTGCTGGCCAACTTCAAAGCGGCCACTTGCTGCTCGAGTGCTAGCACCTTGCTTTCGTGTTCCTGCTTGGACGCATTGATCATGGCCATCTCTTCGTCATGCTCGTCGAGCAGCTCTTCAAGCTCCTGAATGCGCTGCGTCTTGAGTTCAACTTGTTCCCGAAGGTGGGCAATCTCTTCCGCATCATTGGCGGCCGCTACTTCGTAACGCTCGCGTGCTTCGAGCACCTCATTCTCTAGCTGGGCAATCTTGGTCAACATGCCGGATACTTGACGGGTATGCTGAGCACGATCGGCATTGCGCGTTTGTTCCAATTCCTTGATCAGGTTGATGATGCGAACTTCCAACTCGGCAATTTGCTCGGCCTGGGCATTCTCCTCGTCTTCGGCTTGCTCGACTGTCGCTTGACGTGCATTCTTGAGTGCCTCCGCCTTTTGGCCAAGTTCCTCCACTAGTGCTGACAGTTCATTCTCGCGAATAGATGGCGATAATGGCGACACCATGAAAGATGCCTCGTCCAGTACGGCCCGTTTAGCGGTCAAGACACGATCGCGTTCCTCGGCCAGTTGCTGTTCGGTACGCTTCAGCTCGCCATCAAGCATCGCGATCTTGTCGCGTAAAGTGGCGATGATCTTGGTGTCCATACTGCGTAGTTTGCCGCTCTTTTCCGCTTGCGCGCGTAATTCCGTCAGTTCATTCTCGAGACGGCGTACCACTTGACGATGTCGTTCACGCTCCTCTTCACGTAGCGAGGTAGCCTCCGCTTGTAGATCGGCCATCTTGCTCTCGAGTTCCACGAGTTCCGCTTCATGACGTTGCAATTCCTCGTTGTGTGCACGCTCCGATTCCTCTTGCACCTCGCGAATACGCATTTCAATCTCGGCCATTCTCTCCGAGCTATTAGGATCTAGCTGAGCACGTGCTGCTGCTAATTCCGCTTCTGCCGCCGCCAAACGACCGCGTAGTTGTGCCATTTCACTCTCGGTTGCTTCGCGTTCACGACGACGTGATTCCGTTTCCACCATCTCCTGATTCATGAGATCTTTAACGCGCTCTTCATGCTCCTTCATTAACGATTGATTGCGTTGTTGCAATTGAGCAAGCTCTTCCTCGAGCACCGTCAATTTTTCGAGTGTAGCCTGTGGATTGTTGCTAATGGCGTCCAGGGCTAGTCGCTCCGGTGATAGATCCGTGAAACTGCTACCACGACGATGACGTTGATTTGCAGCACCAACCGCAGTGTCATCACCCGTAACGGCCTCGCTACCATTCTTGGCGTCGTTGGCATGTTCGCCATTCTGACCGTTCAACGATAGTATCGGTTCCTCTCCAGGAAGGAATATCTCGGTTTGCGGTCGAGCAATGCCGTTGACTTGAGGAATACGACGACGACGATTCTGACGCGACTCGGCATCTTTTTGCAACGATTGAATCTTCTCCTCTAGCTCCGTGACCGTTTCCACCAATGCCAACACGTCCGGATCTTTGTGCGTCTCCAACTCCTGACGCAGTCGACTAACTTCAGTGCGTTCCTTGGCGAGTTCACGGCGTAATGCGCTGGCATCTTCACTGATCTCCTCGATAATTCCACCGTGTACCTTGGCTTCAAGCTCGTGGATATAGGCAATGGAGCCGGATTCCCGCTCGTGCAATTCGTTGACGCGCGATTTAAGCTTGGCGATAACGATGGAGTTGCTTTCGCGTACCGTCTCTTCAAACCGTAATTTGGCCGAGGTAATTTGCACTTGTGCCTCTGCCGCGGCAATAGCCTCGCGCGCTTGATTCAATTGCTCCTCCAAGGCCGAGACCACCTTTTCGTATTCCTCGATAACCGGCTCGACCTCCCGTTGAAAGTTCGAGGATCCTGACTCGGTTAGACTACGAATGTTGGCGAGGTTCGATCCGCGAGTGGCACCGCGTTGCTCTGACGACGAATCGACTGACGATCCGGTAGTCGAGCGATGAAGGGCTGCCGTTTGTTGTTGACGCCAAACCTCCTGTTGCTCCTGTAGTTGCGTCAACTCTAACGAGACCGTTTCAAAGTGCGCTTCCAATTGAGCGTAACTAGTGTTGACCTTTTCCAGTTCTTGCTCGAGCGATTCGTTGCGTTTACGAAGGAAGTTGGTTTCATGATTGACGGCCTGTTGCATGTAGTCCGTGTCATCCGACGCCATACTCATCGATTTAAGATGACGAATTTCCGCCTTAAGCTTGGCAATTTGTGCCTGTAGATAATCGACGTCAAGCGACATTTCCTGATTCTGCGTCACTTGATTCTTAATGTTACGTGCCCGATTTGCGTATTTGAGCGTATTAATCGTTTCTGTGAGATTGCTGGCTGCTGGTGAGGCACAAGCGATCATGAGCGTTTGACTGTTACCGCCTAGTGAGTCTTGCAATAGACGGGTAAGCTTTGAATCACGATATGGTACGTGGACGGATTTCTTGGTCGTATCACCTAGCGCGCTAATCACGTTGCCTAGAGCGGACAGACCGGCATTAATGCTGATGCCTTCCCTGGCTCGGTCACCGACTGCATTGGTACGTTTAAGCTAAAAATGATAAATTCAGCGTTAATGGATTCCATTGTAATTATATTGAAATCATAATAAAACACTTACCCGTTCGGAGCCTGCCAAATCAACGAAATGGAACTTGCTCTGCATCACCACCCATTGACCGTTTCCAGATTCCGGACCATTAGGATTAGGCTCAACAATGGCCGAGGAAGGTGATCCGCGACTATACATGGAACCGGGACGTGGTAGTCCAGAGGGTGTGGCTCGACCACCAAGTGCGCTACGTCGACCGGTGGGTGTGCCAGTTCGCATGGGCAAACGAGTACCATTCGGTGTTGACCTGCCATTAGCGTGTCCGTTGGCATTGGCCGCGCCGCCTTCAGGCTCATTAGGCACCCATTTCTCCTGCTTAAGAGATACGCTAAAGATGGCGTGCGATCGAGAGGAGGCTTCATTCATATCGGTGGAGCCGGTCTGACGAAGGGCTGATCCATTCTCTAGACAGCTATTATCGTCATATATATATATATATATGTGTGTGTGTGTGTGTGTGTGCATTAGTTTAACGTAATAAAAACCAAATAAAATGCCACTTACCTCAACAGTTCTAGCATGCTATTAACTCGTAACTCGCGTACACCTGTCCATATGATGTTGCCGCGGGTGTCCTCGCGAATGGTGACCGTGTTGCGCGGTCCATCGCGAGAAGTAATCGACAGTAAATCAATGAGATCCTCGTTGTAAATCTCGAGAAACGATACTTGTACTTGATATCTGAATTCATTGCGAGGCATTCGTTGCAAATGATCGAATAGAGCTGCCGCGGCTCGTGGTACAATACCCCGTGTGTTCTCGCTGTCGGCGTAACCCTCGCCGAGCCCGGTGCCCATTGTAAACGTTTTACCGGAGGAGGTCTGACCATAAGCAAGGATGGTGGCGTTGTATCCGTCTAGAAATTTGTCCATCAAACGAGCGACACACTGGTCGAACACTTCCTGCTGCGAGGTAGACGGTCCGAATATATGATCATAGGTGAAGTGACGTTGATATGGCACTACCGTAACCCTGGGTAGATTAGGGGAGAGACTGAGCACTTCAGCGGGCAAATTGCGCATCGAGGGAGCACGTTGTACGATCTCCGAGTCGTTTAGTGGACGTATACGAAGGGCTAGACATACAATAATAGCGGTATCGCATGTTTAGCGTCTATTCCCGAAACATCATCTTCCTAGGAAGTCACAGACATAAGCACTTACCAACTTGGACTGACACATCAGTGCCTTCGCTACTAGTCGGTGCCATGTTTGTCGATTAGTTGTATAATGGTGAATAATAAGATACGAATAACGATATATCGAAAAGGGAAGTAAACGAGCCTAGTCTGCTACGCAATATTAAAGACAACCGCGGTAGATAGTGGTTCACAGTTGCGTAAACTTGATCAACAAAACCTAGATTATGTCGTAATATGTATCAGTGTATGTATATGCGTACTAGTGTAGGACGCAATAGTATAGAAATGTAAATTAGTAGAGGAAGATGATGATGATAATAACAATGTTTAACCAAAGGTGGGGGTGAAAGGAAGAGTAATGAGGTAGACACTCGACTGCAGTGACTATAGCAAGTATATTAGAATGAACCAGCCTTTAAGAAAGGGAGGACGAGAGAACAAGAATCGAGTGGTTGTGGTGGTGGTGTGTGGACGTATGCGTACGTGTGTGTGTGTGTGTGTGGAGCGAATAAATAAAAGAACGAAGTGTAACGGAAATAATGGTCGGAGATTTCAAAGTCGAATAATATACGAAATATATATTCTAAAATAAACCCAGACCTCCCTCCGAATATGAACTAATGTTATGTAGTATTTGTTAATGAAGAAAGCAAGAAACGTAACGCTGACGAAGTACAGTCAACGGCAGTGACACAGCAGTTTGAAGTGTCAAGGCCGTAAAGCCACAAATAAACTGTTTAGTCTGATTTTGTGACCGCCGACAAGGAAGATGATAGGTAGGCACCGTAGGCTTGCCAAGTAAGGAGGTTAAAAGCAAACGTGCGATAACTCGGTAGCGTATTCAGCATGCACATAGAAATATCACTTACTCTACACTATCTTGAATGAGAACGACAATACACGGTTGTGTTTCGACAGTTTGGTGAATCGGATAATTGAATTCGTCGAGATACTACTACAAATAAGAAAAATAACAATGATAGCGGATATAGCTATTGGAATAAATCTGGACGAGCAATCAAGCCACGACCAATAACGAATACGAATTGAAATAAATAGTAGATTGTAATTAAATGAAAGGAGAGAAGAAGAAGAAGTAGGAGAAGTGTTGGAAGAGAAGCGTCGTTCTGTGCAAGTAGTTAATAAAAGGGAAGGAATAATAATGACGAACGATGTAACGCTTAGAACAAGGCCACCGCGATAATCTGCAGCCACATGCTGAATTGAGAATGATGACTTGAATCGACATAGACAGACACACATGGACATGGACATGCTTACCAGTTGAGCCAGTCATTCTTGCCAGAATGGTCGCGTGCGTGTGTGTAGGAACGTGCGGAGTTGCCATGCTAGCCTACTTCTTTACCATGCCGTGAGTTAGATCGTCACGTTTATTCAAATGGCGAATGGCTAGTTTCTTTTTGCGAGCTATCCGCTGAATACAGCGTGAGCAATATATTTTATTATAATAGAGTCTCGCTATTAGGGGAAGATTGACAAGGAGACGATGAAGGAAAAGGAAAACTAGCTTGCGCGTTGTTCTTGCTTGCCATAGAGAAATGCTACAGCAATGGAATAGACTAGGTTCACAGGTAGACTTTCTGCCTTATGCAGGTTGTCCTTGCACCGCCCACACCAACTAGAATGATCACCTGATGATGAACCGGTCCATAGCAAATTAGGATTATTTGTGCCACTACTCGTCCTTTTTGATCAAGGTAGATCCTACCAGTTGGATTATTGCACGTTTAGTGCAAAGGATAGTACTCGAGCGGCCAAGGTGGTTAGGACTATTGCATAGGATAGAACGCATAAATGTATTCATATATTCATATATGGGTATAGATATGAATATGAATATGATTATGGATATGGATATACGGATAGGTGACGTAGTCGATAAGTATGTCTGTCATGGAAACTCGCATGGATTATTGCTGCTTTGTAGTGAATAGCTTGTTTCGAGAAATGATATCCACCAACTAACGTAATATAAAGTAGATGCATGCAACAATGCTATACAACTGGTTAGTCTGTCCAACAATTATCATGGCAATAAACCATATTCCTAAAATGTTCGTAAATATCATTTATTTTTATAATCAACTAGTAGATAGATAGATAGATAGAGAGATAGAGAGAGAGAGAGAGAGAGAGAGAGGAGGAAGCTAGTCGAATATAGTTTCGGGAATGGCCAACAAAGCAGCTGAAAACATTAAGGTAGTAATTATAGACATTGGAATGACATTACGAAGGATTTGACGTCGTTGTAGTCGACGTACAAGAGACGAGCGCACCACTCGCTTGTAGCTATTGGTGGGCATCTTCTCGAATGATTTGCTATAGCCTTGCTTCTTCTTCGGTTCCACTTGTTGTCTTCGACGCCAGAACATCCATCGAGACCATGAAGATGATGCCGATGTTGGTGCTGATGATGCCTCAATCTCAAATATACTTGGATCCGATTCAATATAGTCGAGCGAGGGTAGTCGTGTGGTAATCGACGACAATCGATGAATACTACCGGAATACTTTGTTTCGCCATCTAGGCTGACTTTTGCAGGATCCACGGATGTTCCCGATTTCTCCTCGTCTACCACCACTGACTTTTCCTCCTCCGTTTCGTTAACCTCGGGTACAGTCTCCAGACCACCGACTGGGCACAGGCCAGACTCCAGTCTTCTAGCATCGTCGATGTCGTCTAACGGACTATTGCTACCATTGCCGCTGCCACTCTGATGATCCGATCCGTCATGTGCATCGCCATCATATCCGCTGTCGTCACGAATACCCTTTAGATAGCGAAAGAAACACAGAGATAGATGCGATCCCAATAGAGTGAAGATAATGTAGAATATAAAAGGAACCAGTGCAAACCGAATCCAACGTGACCATCCCAATAGGACAGTCGTTAGAATGGCTGCAACCACCAATGTGATACCGAGGGCACACCATAGATTACGCATGCGTACGGATCGTTGATTAATGTTTCGACAGGCACTCGATACGTATTTCGGCAATGCCTCGGAGGCCAATCGGCGTCGACAATGATCGGCTACACCGGCAAACGCGCTTGGATGTGTGGTCCGAGCTAGTAGAGCGAGACTCGTGTCACGAATACCAAGTGGCATTCTTAGGTCGAGTGGTGCACCTGGATTAAGAAATCGTAGCTGGCAAAAATCAGCGGCACTACGAAATGGCTGTTTGCCCGGTGGAGATAGTCCATACCGAATACCGGGTACCGTTGACTGGACACTGCTCATTTCTACGCGATCACCGCGTGCAGGTGGACTGCGTTGTTGTAGATCGTGAGCAAGCTTGGAGAATCGCACGGTATAGTCGACCAACCATTCGAGGAACTCGATACAATGCTCGAGAGTCTTGTCTTGTTGTTTTTGCAAATATAGCTGGAAATCTTCAGAGCTCAATGGCGCCTGTGTCATCCCCACCAGGGCCGAGTGATCCTCGGCGAGTAGTACCTCGAGCAAGAGGCGACATTCGTGGGTAGATGGAACCGAGTTTGGCGACATTGTTTATATCGATGGTAAGCGCAAATGTACGTATATATATATATATATCGTGCCAATGAGTTTGTATACACAATAGTATAGTTGATGAATTTGCTAGCACAGCAATAATAAACAGTTGACTTATAAACAAATAATAATGATTTTGATGGAGCGAATACAACGGACCGGCCGTTAATGATAAGGGAGCAATTGGAAAACTACAATGTGTGCGGAATAAGATACAAACCAAGTCAATGGAGGGAGTGGCTTGATACAAGGTAATCAAATGAGGAATACGAAGTAAATGACAATGATAACAAACAGACTAGTGTGCCAGCACAGTGGATAATGAACGACAAACGAGAGAACGAAAGAACGAGAGAGAGAGAGAACGAAAGCGAAAGTGCGAGATATTGTAAGTAATCCGCTATTAAATGGTCATCTCCTACTTCTATAATAGCCGGTATGCACATGCCAACACAGCTGAAACATCCCTGTTGCATGCATATTCATGCTGCATATTTGAATTGCCGTGCCACTAACGACACGCATGATGTAAAATCACGTTTGTTACACGAACATACTAAACTCCCGTTTACATTGTCCATAATGTTCATTTATTCAAGCCTTTCTTTCTTTCTTTCTTTCATTAATATTATAAAGTGTAAAATAATGGATACGCGTGACTCAACACAAGTAGATACAAACACGGAATAGTAAGCTGTTTACGTTTTAATACAGGGTTTTCCAATCAGTTGGCATTGTTAGCCTATAACTTTTGCTCTTACTGAAAAATAATTTCGCATAATTGTTAGCGTCGCTGTCTTTGTCAATACTGTACACGCAATCATACAATGAACACGATTAACAAGGAGTATAAGACGAGTGTGCTATGGAGAGGGTTAATTACGTACACAGATACTAATGCTATATATTGACTTCAATAATAACAATAATAATAATGATACTAACTAATGCGCAATACTATTTATTAATAAAAGCAGAGATTAATGACTAACAGCGTTAAACGGTTGGAAAGATCTGTAATACCATGCTAATGATCAATGAATGGACGTACTAATGTAGTTATTACTCTCTATTAATGCCATGCTAGCTATTGATATGTACTATGCAAATAAAGATATAGCCATCATATAGGATTTCCTCGGCACATTTACAATATGCAATACAATGTCAGACAGTGCCACTACAAATACAAAGTGCTAAGCGACGTAATTGGGTAGTAGTTAGCGCGGATATTATGTATGTGCGCGTACTTTCACAACACACGAGTAAAAGGCGTAGTGTTCGTTACGTATACATGTCGCAATTGGAGGAACAAAAGCACTGGCTAGTGATTAACACGAGTACCGCGTACTTGCATATATGTATAAAGCACGAGTAAGTAAGGCAAAGCAGCGAGTGGAGACGTTGTATGTTGACAAGCAAGTGTGGCGCCTAATGCATAGCGCGAGTGTTACGTATGCGTACGTGTCCCCACATACTACAAGCAATGATCAGCAAGTCAACGCGAATAAAGTGGTACAACGTGGCGAGCAAACGCAGTGAATAAAGGACACGACATGAAATAATAGAAATACACGAGTGAGGGCAAGGGAGTGTCGCAAGCAAGTAGACAAGGGAGCGAGAAAGAGAGAACTGAATAGAGGATAGACCAGTATGAAAGACACAGTGGAGTATATGCCACGTTGATCGACAACGAATAAAGAACCAACTACTACACAGCGTGAAGAGCAAAGTGTGCTTATGACAGAGTATACAGA
Source organism: Syncephalis plumigaleata (assembly GCA_025201365.1). Taxonomy (NCBI): domain Eukaryota; kingdom Fungi; phylum Zoopagomycota; class Zoopagomycetes; order Zoopagales; family Piptocephalidaceae; genus Syncephalis; species Syncephalis plumigaleata. Next base: position 10,239 of record JAIXMF010000212.1, on the reverse strand, counting down.
TTGGAGTGAGGCTGCCGACGAGTAACGATACAAAATACGAGTACGCGACATACAACCAACATAATCGACAAGTAGTCATTGGCAAAGCGGCAGACTAGACGGGAACAAGACGACCGACCGAGACCAGCAAAAGACAAGTAGTATACGCTTGCAGCTAAGCGTAGCCTGTATATGACTGTAAACGAAGGTGGAGTAAGAGAAAAAGCATGAGTTGTTGTGGTGTATGTGTGGTCAGAGGACGAATAAAAGAATAAAAAGTAATAGACGAGTGTGTGTGTTAACGAGCATTGCTACCGTCTAAGAGTGTCATGGGAATAGCTATGCTATTAGCAAACGAATGAACGAACAAACGAACGAGTGAATGAATGAATGAGCAAACAACGGGTAAACAACCGGGTGAGTGTGCGAGTGAGCATATACATCTTTTATTAGTGTCGCGGAATAGTTACGTGATAACGAGAGGACGAACAAAAGAATGAGCAAGGAAGGGTGCACGAACACGTATACCAGTTTATTTGAAGAAGCAGTATATGCTTGTATGTGGTCAATAGAGTATTTAGATGGCAGTAAACAAATAAAAATACAAATAAAAGCATGACGTAATGGTGGCATACAAACAGATGACGGAAAAGAGTGGTAAAAGTAAAAGGTGCATGTCGATATAGATCAAAATGATTCATGTTTATTAATATTGCTAGTGGATACTTGTCAATAATGGATGGCAATGAGTGCTGGCAATAAGCATTAGCATGGTTGATTATCCTGGTATACTGTCGTTGCTGTTGTTGAATATTAGTTGATTGACATTTAGAATGAGAATTAGTACATATTGTCTGGATGTTGTCACTTGTATTAGCAATGAATAGAAATGACAACTTACCGAATAAAATGGAAATAGCGTGTAGTCAATATCGTTGACATTTGGATGTTCTAATTGTAATGTTGTTAGTGTATTGTAATAAATGAACTTACCTGTAATTAATCCTTATGAATGAATGAATGATTACAATAAAGTGTTAAGATATGTTATGTCCCCATCATATCCGCAGCCGTAGCCATAGCCTTTTCTATGGAGCGGACATGCAATGCTGAGTCAGTTGGATAGCCTTGCGACAATATACCACTATACTGCTGAATGTTAGTGTGATAACATTCGGCAGTAGACACTATGGAAGAGCGGGCATATGGTCCATTCATTACAAATGGCCATACATCACATCGACAGTATGATGGTGATGCTGGCTAAGCATCACCGCCATAGACGATGCTGCTACTTCCGTAGCGGTTCATGGTACATCAACTGAAGCACATACGATGGGATCAGTAAATTAGCACATTTATACAAAATGTATTGGTGCTAATGGGACATGACATAATAAATGAGGGGATTGGGAAGTGGAGATATGAATAAAAGTACAATTAGAATGCGATAGGATAGCGCAAATAAAGAGTGATTAAACATACACAAAAACATATCATTAAATGTGGTCAGTCACCATAATACCAAGTAAACTAGGCCCTTCTCCCTGAAGCAGCAACATGATGATCAAATATCACGGCAAAGCATAACTTACATGATATTATGATGGCAAATTACCTAAACACATATCAACATAGAATAAAGATATGTATTCAAGTATTTGCAAACCGATACATTTCATAATATTCACATAATAGAGAGGCTACCCAGCTACATTAGCAACTTAATGACCTGTAGAAACAATGGCGACTTTCCTTCCGTAAGGATGCTACAATTTCCTTAAGCTCTCATTCAGAATTTAGTTTCACCGTTTGCTTTGCAGTAGCTTCATATTACGTAAATATATGAATGTCCGCAAGCAAGTAGCGTAGAACATCGACACCCGTTACAGGTACCGACATTACACTGAACTGGAAAAATGTCAACTACGCTCATTACCACACTCAGCGCTACGCTACACGCAAACAGTTTACGGAGCACTGACCTATTTCGCTATGTGTATGTTTAAACAAAGAAAAGAATAAATAGTTCATTTGAATGACAAAGAAGAGAAGAAGAAGAGAAGCGAAAAGTAAAGAGAAGAGTAAAGAGAAGTGGTGTGAAGAGAACTGGTGTGAGTCATTGAATAGCTCACTATGTAGTGAGTGCTATGATGCCGTCATCATTGGCCATTTAGGTTATACAAACTTCAGTATTTGGTAATAAATGTTTCAGTGATAGCGATAGCAATCGTCTACCTTATAGCATTCGTGACGATACAAGCGTAGCAGTATGGTTTGATGTTCACATGCGATGTACTTGCAAGTAGCAATAAGCAAGTATAAAAATACAATACAAAGCATACCGTGTAGTATACGAATGCTATCCGCTTTGCAAAACATATACTCGAACTACCTTTCCTCACCATTGTATATTTTGTATACATCCTCGCGATATTGTCCATTACGTTTATTCTTCTATTCTTCTCGCTCGCTTTGTAAATATTACGAGCGCAGTACTTTTCCTTTCCTGTATATCCTCCATAACCTTCGTCAATAACCTCTGTTCACTTTATATCTTAGCGATTACGTGTTTCTACTGCTGCTACTACTGCAACAGCAGTTTGTACTTGCTACCGCTGATCGAGACACGCGTTGTTTGCTATCGGTCTAGAAGTCGCAGTTCTCTCAAGTTTTAAGCTTTGCATCCTTAAATCTTCTTGTTTATACACTGTATATTTCATATTAGCGGCAAACAATATGACTATTTCAAATCTTAGCAGTCATAGTGGAGTAGTCACCCGAGCAATGGCACGCCGATTACGGAGTGACAGAACAGCAACATCTACCACTACTACTACCACTACTGCTACCGCTGGCACTACCACTACCACCACTACTGCTACCACTACCAGCACTGGCACTACTACTACCACCACTACCACCACCAACACAGAGCCAACATTCGACGAAACGACGTTATTAGAAGATAATGATTTTCAACATATAGCGGCATCGTCATCGTCACCGCCACCACCACAATTCCACCGAAGTGACTTCTCTAGAATGTTGGCGACAATATCTAGTATAATTAAACCGTATAGATTTGATACGGAACGACAAACTCATGGATCGGTGGAACGTCTCTTATCACAATTAATCGCACCAGCGTACGCAACAAGCATAGTTCAACACCTTTATTCTAATCCTATTGATTGGTCACCAATCAATTTGTTAGCAGTCGGAACAAACGAGCACTTAACCGTAGTGAACACTACCACCGGTGCTGATATTAAATTGGATGATATAAGCGCAAACAATCCAATTACATGTGTAAGCTGGATGAAGGAAGTAAGTGGCAATCACTTCTAGTCAATTGTACCAAAATTTATTAATCCATTTACTTTCCTTTTATGTAGAGACCATACTTGGCTGTTGCAACAGCCAACGGTACTATTAACGTATGGGACGTACGTCACGAGCGAGTGCTGCGTACATACGGCAGATCAGGGCACCCAATATACGCTATGACATGGTGTGGCTCAGTGCTAGACTCAGGCGAACGTGGCGAAAATGGCGGAAGAATCATGCGGCGGGATATAAGAGCTCCCGATATTGAGGAAGAACGGTACCTCGAGCATACATCTGATGTATGTTGTTTGCACTGGAATCGTGCAAATACCTATCAAGTTAGCGGTAATATGAATGGCCACTTATTGCTTTGGGACAAATATTCGACGTCACCTCTTCATCGCTTGGACAAAGGTGATGGTAGTGCAATCAAAGCTGCCGCTTGGTCACCACATCGCGATGACTTACTAGTAGTCGGTAGTAACTCGAGAGATGGTAAAATTCGATTATGGAACATAACGGATGGTTATATTTATAGCTCAGTTGAAACAAATTCTAAAGTAAGTAACTTGGCCTGGTTACCGCATAACCGCGGCATCTTATCAACACATACGTGCAAGAAAAAGAATATACGACTTTGGGAGTATCCAGAGCTGATGCAACCGGACGTTGTCACTGAGATGGGTGACCGTATTGGACGCCATGCTGATCTGGACTTAATCAGCATGGCAACTGGACACGACAATGGTGTCTCATATCTGGCCACCTCGCCAGATGGCAATGTGTTTGCAACTAGTGCGCCCAACAAGCCCCTCTCCCTCTGGGAGATGTAAACTCATGAATTGAGTTCTACTTTAGTGAACATAATAAAGTTGTTCCTTCAAACATTAATGGTTACTCGTTGTTTGTATCCCTATCAATCAATACATAATGCACGCTAATGCACACACACACTCACACTCGTCTATTGCTTTTTATTCTTTTATTCGTCTTCTACTCACACATACACCACTACAACTCATGCTTTTCCTCTTACTCCACCTTCGTTTACAGTCATATACAGGCTACGCTTAGCTGCAAGCGTATACTACTTGTCTTTTGCTGGTCTCGGTCGGTCGTCTTATTCCCGTCTAGTCTGCCGCTTTGCCAATGACTACTTGTCGATTATGTTGATTGTATGTCGCGTACTCGTATTTTGTATCGTTACTCGTCGGCAGCCTCACTCCAATCTGTATACTCTGTCATAAGCACACTTTGCTCTTCACGCTGTGTAGTAGTTGGTTCTTTATTCGTTGTCGATCAACGTGGCATATACTCCACTGTGTCTTTCATACTGGTCTATCCTCTATTCAGTTCTCTCTTTCTCGCTCCCTTGTCTACTTGCTTGCGACACTCCCTTGCCCTCACTCGTGTATTTCTATTATTTCATGTCGTGTCCTTTATTCACTGCGTTTGCTCGCCACGTTGTACCACTTTATTCGCGTTGACTTGCTGATCATTGCTTGTAGTATGTGGGGACACGTACGCATACGTAACACTCGCGCTATACATTAGGCGACACACTTGCTTGTCAACATACAACGTCTCCACTCGCTACTTTGCACTACTTACTCGTGATTTATAACTATATATGCAAGTACGCGGTACTCGTGTTAATCACTAGCCAGTGCTTTTGTTCCTCCAATTGCGACATGTATACGTAACGAACACTACGCCTTTTACTCGTGTGTTGTGAAAGTACGCGCACATACATAATATCCGCGCTAACTACTACCCAATTACGTCGCTTAGCACTTTGTATTTGTAGTGGCACTGTCTGACATTGTATTGCATATTGTAAATGTGCCGAGGAAATCCTATATGATGGCTATATCTTTATTTGCATAGTACATATCAATAGCTAGCATGGCATTAATAGAGAGTAATAACTACATTAGTACGTCCATTCATTGATCATTAGCATGGTATTACAGATCTTTCCAACCGTTTAACGCTGTTAGTCATTAATCTCTGCTTTTATTAATAAATAGTATTGCGCATTAGTTAGTATCATTATTATTATTGTTATTATTGAAGTCAATATATAGCATTAGTATCTGTGTACGTAATTAACCCTCTCCATAGCACACTCGTCTTATACTCCTTGTTAATCGTGTTCATTGTATGATTGCGTGTACAGTATTGACAAAGACAGCGACGCTAACAATTATGCGAAATTATTTTTCAGTAAGAGCAAAAGTTATAGGCTAACAATGCCAACTGGTTGGAAAACCCTGTAATCTAGAATTCTATATAGCAATTACTATAATAACCTAATGAGTAGTATTTACTATATAAGTTACAATTCAAATACTATTTATTAATGATGAGATACACTTTTTAACTACTCAAGCGCAACAGAAACAGCATATTATTACATCTAATAAATGGTCAATGCATAAATAATATTGTAATTAATGTCTAAGCAAAATCAACAATTAATAAACGTTCATGTTGATCTGATTGTGCTGTATAATTATTGGTGTTCAATGCTTGCTGCTGCTGCCGCTGTTGTTGTTGTTGACGACGTCGTTCCATCATTAGTAATCGCGTGGAACTCACACGAACATCAAGCCAACCACGCGTAGTTTGCGTGTTAATATTGTTCTCGTTACTATCTTCTGTCGTCGATTGATTGGTGTCATCATCTTCAGGGAAACGCTGTCGCCAACGAATCTTACCCGCTGTCGTGTCGATTGCAGCAACACCATGACGTACATTATCCCATGCTACAATCAGCATCGATCCAACAGCGTCAATAAGTCGTGTGGGACGCATTGGAAGCGTTCGTAGTAGGGAGCCATCGTCAAGTGACATAATATGAAAACCATCTACACTTGGCTCGAGACGTTTCCCGTAATCTTGATGGCTGACGTCATCCGCGTTAGTAGTATTGGACAACCAAGGATCCTGCCAGCTGCCATCGCCTTCACCGAATGTAATAGCCAAATGGCCGACAGCATGCAAAGGCTGTGCCGACCAAATTGACTGCCAGGCTGGAAATACACGTCGCCATTGTTCTCGTCCGTAATTGTCGCGATCAAGTTTATAACTATCAGAGGCAACACTACCACGTCGATGCTGCTTGAACGTGCAACAAACAATCCAATGGTAGAGGCCTATCGATGCATCGGTTGACACTGCATTACCATGAAGAATGACAGCATCGTCTGTAAAGTCTTGACAAACAGTCGGTGTATCGTGCGGCTGTAAATTGTCCAGCAGTACTCGAGAATAGATCGGTGCTGATTCTAATTCATTGGTTTGGTGTCGTCCATCCGGTAGCTGATCGGTGGGCGTAGTACCACGCATATCCCATAGTAGCAGACGTATTTGTGTACTAGTTAGATTTGCATCATTACCATTTGCCAGCTTCACTAGTTGCACGCCCGTCAATAGATTAGGTCGAAGCTTGCTAACTAGCAGTTTTACGATAGGTGCTGATTCATTCTCAATGGTAGATTGCCAGAAGCCTTGTTCCGTAATAAAGTTGTATCGTTCATTTTCAGGCAAATCTTTGGTCGTTCTCGAACGTGTCAATCGCCAACGCTGTGTCGTCAACGATGTTTCCAGTTGCAATTTGCTTTTAGTAATGTTACAAGTAAGTAGTTGTGATCCAGCTAGCAAGTGACATGCATGTCGATGAGACGCATCACTACTACTAATAGTTGGCGACGGTGTAGATATCATCAATGTCGAGCTTGGTGTGTTAGCTGGTGTTGTTGAACGTGAGGATTCGTTAAATAGTGAAACGACTGTGTTGTCATTTACATTAGATGATGCATGGCAATTGGAGATACGTCGGCCTGTTGCACCTTCCCATACGTGGTATAGTGTCACATCGCTGTCGCTATATTTCTCGGCAACTACTATCCAACGTCCGTTGCTCCAACACTGTCTTGGATTATAGCCGTTAATTGGAATTGGCATTGTATCCGATAGTTGATTGTCAAGCTGCGATTCATGCTTCGCCGCCAATATCAAAGACTGGGCGATATCATCAGATGTGGTAGTGGATACTAGTGGGTAACACAGCATTTTAGGGGGTGGCACACGTCCCTCTTGAAGTGGATGATGACTAATCCATACGCCATTTTCATTTGCGACAACCGTGTACGCGGCATGCACATTGATCGTCGAGCGTCGCCATGGGTTTGACACGGTTGCAGACGGTTTGTCGGTATAGGCTGGCGTCAGTGTGTTTAACAATCGAACACTAGGGATTACCGTTGCGCCAGCATTAGCATTGGATGGATTGCGTTGCCATCGTAATTCCAAGTTGGCGCGTGCACGATATGCTGCATACCAGTCTGACTGAAGATTCGACGATCCATACTTGCCGCTAACGCTGCGATTAAGTAGGAAAGAGCGTAGCGTGGCCTCGGAATCCATACTCTCAGCAATCTCCTCGTTATCGCACCAGGTGAATCCTTGTCGACATACTTCACCGCCGTATTGTTGTCGGTAGCATTCTCGCCAGTATAGTGATTCTTGACGTACAATTTGGTGCATTCTCTTATTTGTACGTGACAGTATAGCTGCACTATGCGGAGGAAGGGCGTAGAGCAAGCGCGTCAATAACTCGGTTGGAAGCCGGCAGTCAAGTGCAGCCATGCAGTGGTGAGGAGTACATGGCCCTGTGCTGACCTGATTACTGCTCTGGTTGTGCATTGTAGACTGATCACTTTTCTTTTTTACTAATTATTCTTGTACAAATATACAACCAGAGAACAGTAGGAATAAAAGGTATTTTGCATAGAAAAAATTAGCTGTAATGAAAAACTATTCGGAGGTGTTTACGTGGGAGTTAAGCTGCAACTAAATATTGCAATTAACATGTGCAGATTAGTCAACATAGCACGTGATAAAGCACGCAATATGTATGAATCATTATGCCATCTTTATGCAGGAGCATTAACAAGCCAGAGGATGGGATTACTATTATATCATATACAAATAGACCATGTAATTATAGAACTCTATATAATGTTGCTATGATAATTGAACTAATTAGGCCATTTAATAAAACAGTAATGTAATAAATGACGTATATTATTATTTTGACAATAATGATAACCGCCAATATAATGATGGCTAGACATATTAATCTAAGCTAATAAACGAATGCATGCTCAAGAAGAAGAGTGGGTGATTAACACATAATTAATTACCGAGGTGATCATCATATACACCCTAGTCTACGTAACTCTTTCCATTTATTCCTCACTCGTCAATTTGACCACACCATGACTGATGATGCATACACCTAGCTTGACCATCATCGTTGGTTCATATGGCTATTTGAACCGTAAACACTACTCAATAGAGTATGATATTATTAGCATAGCTTTATAGAGTATTGTTCACGTAAAGATGATGAACTAGTGCTGCATACAACTAGGTATTCCAAGCAGAGAAAAGTGTCGATAATATAAGAGTATCAATATTAACCTTACTACTAACGTTTACTAGTACTCATTCTTTCTAGATGACGAGCTTGCTATATGCACCGCTATGCGCGTTAATACGAACGAGTAAGTTTAAGCTGGCACCTTCATCATTATGCTAACCTACACCCCCTATTAGACACTATTACTTTGCCATTGAGTAAGCACAAGTGTACGCGCGTACACTCTCGTTTACTCAATGGCATAATGGGACAAGCACAGCTTACGCTTGTTCCATTTTTAGTAATTTTGGGAGTCACGTGATTTGTTACTAGAATGAATATAAACGAAAAAATTGCAAAATTTTTAACGAGCTGTCCCGTTAACGGGCGCATGGCCAAATGGATAAGGCGCCTGACTACGGATCAGGAGATTCCAGGTTCGAGTCCTGGTGTGCTCGCTCGCTTTTTTGCATCTAATTACTCGTAGCTAGGTGTTATTTTTTTGCTAATATGAACATGTAAGTAAAGAATATGTATAGAGCGCGTGCGCGTGCACATTTAGACGACAAAAATAAAGTGTAGAGCCTATAGTTTAGTAGCTGTATTGATTATCGGATTTATTAAACGTAAGCTGTTTTGTTTTGGGAGGAAACATATCTAGCAAAGCTTGCGGCGGTTATACAACTTGCTGTTTGTATGATATAATTATAAAGCGTTAAAAAACAACAATCTTTGCGCTGCCTGATCGTACGCGCTGTCCAATTGAGCCGTCGAGCATTGTCAAAAGATCGGCGCGTATCTCGGGAATGTCAAACATGGTGCGTTGCTTTGAATCACGATGACGATCAAGCACCACGAGAGCAAGCTGCGATAGATCTAGGGCTAAAGTGCATCATTGAAACAGTTAGTATTAACGAGTGCGACATATTATGTTCTACACGGTTACAATGAAACATACCATTCTCTTCGTCGGCCAATTTTACCAATCGATTTGGTGTACCGGCTGCAGCACGACAGTCGTTAGTTCTTAGATACTCCACTTGTTCCGGGATCTTAAAGTGTTTCGCAAACAACTTTGCAACACGGGATCGCTTATGAATCTCTGGCATTGCACTACACGCGTTATTAGTATATAGTGTGCTCGAATGAAAATGTCAAATGTGTAAGCACCACTTACCGAATGACATCGGTGCATCGTATTCCTGAACTGGATACTATGATCAACATGGGCTGCCCGTTCGTTTTATTCCTCATTGGTGGCGCTGTACACTTCTTGTAGACATCAGGCGCCACACTCGATAAAAACTGTTCAATGTCGACAACGTTGTGATCGCCTTCAAATTCCGTTGTATCCATGAAGTGTTCAGCTGAATATTGTTTGTTAGCATGCGCGCACTAAGTATTCCCGATCTGCTTTACATATCAATTACTGTTAACTTACGTCGAAAAGCAACCTCCTCGATTTCAATCTCTGATATACCACGTCTTGCCTCCCGAATACA
>JAIXMF010000211.1:0-23909 GCA_025201365.1 Syncephalis plumigaleata | reverse complement strand
GTGATACTAGACGTAATACTTGTCGATTAGGAACAAACATGTTTGGCAACATAATGGAAATAAAAAGTAACAAGTGTAAAAATCAACATTTAGTTAACAAAAAACCTTATTACTAGCATTATTCAATTTATTAGTGGTTCATACACACACACACACGCATACTGTAGTACAAGCGATACCGTTATCTTCATAGATATAGGTAAAAGAAAGAAGAGAAAGGAGGTATAAATATCTTGAATAACTACGGTTATCGTTGATTCATCTCTATAGACGCGTGCTGTGGAGGATAACTACCAGTATGGTGAGGGCGTTGTATGAGACCTTGCTCGCTTGTAACAACACTAGGTGGACGTATGATGTAGTGCTCACTGTTATCCAATGGCTCCACTTGATTGATACCACTTTGATCTTGCTCGTTGTAGGATTGGGCACGTTTGCGCGATTTACGTAGATCACCGAAATCCTCCGTATGTTCGAATTTGCAACTCTGGTACATCTTACGTTCGGGCAGGAAACGTAACATCAATACTTCCACGACAATGGAGGCCACCTTCAATAGTGCGATAGCCGACACAAGATTAACCAGCAAGGTGAGTGGATCAAAATGACCAATGGTGCCCGATTGTTGGAATACTATCTTGACACCATGTCGATTGATCTCGGTGACCGTATTATCGGGATTTCTAATAACCTCGAGCACCTTGTATTCGGCACCTGGAATCACGGAAGGCCAATAGCCATACTTGATCTGACTAGGATAGCGTACTTGATTCTGATAATCGATCACCACTACAACGACTGCACCAGCACTGCGTTGCGTCTCACCATTTGCTCTGTTAGCACCGGGTGCATAAGATGGAGCTAATATTGTATATTAATAAATGATTTGGAATTACTGGCAGCATAATGTTGCATTGCTGTTCCACTTACCATCAAGTGTCAATTTGGCAGCAGACATGAGCTCGCCCAATGAAATGATGTCACCATCCACATCAGGTCTGTTGTCTCATTAAGGAATCTCTTTATTACTCGAGCTTTACCGCCAACTGTGTCACTACTCTCGTAGAGTGTTCCCTTAAGTAGACCGGATCGTTCTGATACTGCTGTTAATTTACCGCGAATCGAGTGTTCAATCATTAACTGTCATCATTATTGAGATGTTATTACCCTTTTATTATTATTGCTACTACCTCGTATTGCTGTCACTTACTGTATAGTTTTCAACATCGGCCACATAACTAATACGGGTGGCGTTTTTAGTACCGCGTGTGTACATACACTCGGGTCTAGATGGTAGACCTGTGTCACAGCCCGCCGGTAAGGTGTAAATAGTCCTTGAGATACGTGTAGTAATAAAAACCTCGCGATCATTGCCTTGAGGATAGATGATTTGGTTGGCAGCCAAATAAGTACATCCTTGAGTAAGTCGACAATAATCCGGTGTCTTAATGCCTCCTTCCGGTTCTTGAAGCGAGATACGAATGGATCCTAGAAGGAGAAGCGAATAAAGGGTAAGTATTGATGGATATAATGCAAAGAAAATGGCCTCATATTACCTGGCACGGGTGCTTCCTTGATATTGTACTTTTGATCCATAACAATATTGAAAATAACATAGGCAAATACTGTAATATTGAAGAACCAGTATAGACCGCCTAAGCGACGATCACGTACATGGACTACTTTGAATGTGTCATAGCTAAATGTATAAGCAAGAAGGGAATAAACAAGCAAACAAACAAACAAGTAATGACAAAGATGAATTCAGTTAATATTTACCACGTTGCTAATAACAAAATACATACGCTAAAATATCGTCCAGGTCAATAGAGCCTAGCTTTGCTCTAAACCAGTTCACCATGATAGTATAATATTCTAGACTAGTAGTAATAGTAGCAGTAATAGCAGTAGTAGTAGTAGTAGCGAAAAGGAAGATGAGATGTCAAAGGAGAAAAAGACCAAGCGGCAAAAAAACGAAAATAGGAAGGAGGGTTGTAGGATTGTAGGTAGTACTAGTGTACCCGCACTAGATTATTGATATAGAGGAATAGAAGGAGAGAAAGGTGAAAATAGAAATGCAGTCAAAAATAGATGAACTTGTGCTAGGATCTACGGTATCAAACGGTAGAATATTGAAATCGATATAAGAAAAGGCGAAGAATGTAAAGTAGAACGAGAAGAGAAAGAAGCTGACCAAGAAATGTAGCCTCGGCAACGGAGACTACAACTATTTCTAGCGGAATGTTTATACTTGTTAGTAATATTGGTAGAACAAGTTGGCATATGTAATGGTTTAGAGGGGGCATCCAATAAATTCGGCTACACTGGTTAATCGGAGTCGCGTGTTTTGCAGTCCGACGATTAAATACAAATGTGCCTGTTCTACTGGTTTGCCCATATTACACTTTTTGATACAAAGTTCCACTTCCCTCAAAACAATGTCAGATTACCGTGCCATCAAGAGTGCCCGTTTGTCATTTAAGGGAGAGAAGAAGTGAGTGACGCCTACACCTTTATAGATTGGTTGTGCTCGTGCTAACATGATAGTATCATGTTATAGAAAGAAAAAGAAGAGTAAAAAGAATGCGTCTACGGGGCAAGACGATGACGATGCCACTACTTCTACTACTACCACGAATCAACGTGATCTAACGGCACGAGGTATGTATGTATGTATATTGTCAGCTCTAACTATCTTGTAACATTCTAACGAGCATGTTAACTCACCTGTAACAACCTTTACTGAATGGCTGAATCAACGAACATTCTCTCATTTCCCCTAACTCCTCTCCCTTCTACTATGTCGTTACTATTATTGGCAAGGCTGGTCCACTGTTACTGATCGTGCACAACTTGGTGGTCCACTATTTCTCCTGTATAATAGTACTCCTTTACGATGTCTGACGGTTACCGAGGAGATGCATCAATTGCATTTCTCGTTGATTAGTGAACAGTCTGACGGTGACGTATCATTGAATGAAGCGGAACCTAATGATGTGCTTCAAGTGTTTGTTATTCGACAAGTCACCGCTGGTGGTAATAGCTATACGCTACGCTCCTCCACCGGCCATTACTTATCGGCAGACAAATTTGGCGTAGTTACATGTAATAAGGAAGCGGCAGGTCCCACCGAGGAATGGCAACCGGTTATACGTGAAGATGGTGTTGCCTGGCAGAGTGTCTACGGCAAGTTTCTCAGTATCGAGATAGATGAGTATGAGAAGCAACAACAAGCGTCCACCACCACCACCACCACCACTAGTCGTGGTAAATATTCAGGACCACGTATACGTGCTGATGCAGAGAATATCACATTCCGTGAAGTGTTTTGCGTTAAATATCAAGCCAACAATGTACATGATCGAAAAAGAACGGCTGCACATCATGAAATAGACCTTGACGACGAAACATACGAGTTGCAACAAGCGTAAGTGTATACACATCAATATGTAATATCAATATTAATATACATTGTATTAGTAAACGGTATCAAAGCTGGAGTGGCGGTGTGACACGCGTGGCAAACGAGGATAAACACAAGTTGAAACGAGCTAAACGTGAAGGACATTTAGCTCAAGCCTTACTGGATAGACGGGAGAAACTTAAAGCAGATCGCTATTGCAAATAGTATAAACATGAAGATTAAAATACTGCTATATGTTATGTATTATCCATGATTTTATTGATTTTCTTCATTCATCAATCTACGTAATAATTATGATGTGGATGTAGTTGAATCATTAGTGGCTAGCGGTACTTTCTCGGCTGATTCAAGTGATGCACGTTCTGATTTAGCGGCTAGCATTGCCTTGTAAATGGCTTCACGTCTCGTTTTAAATTCTTCTCGTCGATGTCGCTTTACGGCTCTTTCATATGCAAGATGACGTTCACGAAGAACGGTAAGAATACGTGCCATCGATTTACGACACTATTGCATATGTGTATGTTAAATAAGTGAACACACACATATTTATATGACTAACCTTTACTTCACGTCCAAATGTCGTGAATTGCTGAGGTGTAAGACCGTAACGTTTGGCTTCGGCATGCTGACTAGCTAATACATTGCGTTCCTTCAATATAATAAACCATAGTTTATGCAAATCCTCAAAACTTTTCTGTCGTAATTCCGCAGCACGCCAGGCACGACCTATATTTCGTATTGGTAAGTATGACGATAATTCAATATTTAACTCTATTATCTCAACTATTATTTACTAACCTGCATAGATTGGTGACTTGGGTAGTGCCTGACCATCCTCGAAGAAATCCCATAGACCGTGGCGTTGTTTCGCGTCTTTCTCGCCGTGATGATCAGCTGAGTTAATGGTCGATTTCGACGTTGTAGCAACTGCCTCAAGTGTCGGACGTCCTGTGGAGAACAAGGCTAGTGGACGCACTAGACCTGCACCCAAGGCACGACAGATTACACCGGGACGCACCTGCTGTCGTGTCCACAGTGACATGATCAAACGACAAACAGTACAGTTTAGATAAAAGATGCGGAAAGAAAAGAGTGAATGAAATAACAATTAACGAAAAAATAAATTAATTAATCTAATCTACACACACACGCATACATGTACACATTCATGTACATAGGATCAATAACAAATAGAAGCAGTTTATAGATAAATGGAGTTCAATGACACTCGAGACAATAGTTTGCTTAGTAGTAATCGGTTAGTTTAGTTCCTATGCATATACGTGACATGAGCTATTCAATAGAGAATCTACGCTACTTGTTTACCATGCATTTGCCATGTATTTTTGTACTGCTACCAATGCATGATATCGTACGTCGTTATCATCGTGTGCCATCAATTCCATAATACGTTGCTTTGCCCCGATATCTTGTACGGCACTATTATGAATTAGATGGTTATCATTAGAATAATAATAATGGAATAACTGATATTACTACTTACCGTTTTCCTTGTGGGAAATGCTTGATATACTGACCAATATCATGAACGGCTACAGCCAACACGGTATGGTTGGTAGAGGTAGTTAGTAATTGTGCCAGTTCCCTAATACAATTCATTAGTGTATTATTCGATAATGTAGTCAATGTAACATAAGTGGATTACCTAAGGTATGCGTAATTATTATCATTAAATCGATGCACATTCTCCTGCCAGAATGCATCCGATGTATGAACAGGTGTCCAGTCCAATCGTTTTGCTTCCAGTTCAGTGATATACGTATCAAATGAACTAATTAATATAATGATGATGATGATGATGATTAGTATATAATATATATGATGTTAATAGCTATTATATTCACCTTAAATTCTGGAATTCTTGTTGCAATTGCTCACACACTTCCCTTAGATCATCGTAGATATCTGCATCTTGGAATTTACGTGATGCTAATTGCTCGCAACATGGTAATAAACGATGTACAAGCATTGAGGTGATATTTTGTGCCAATGCTCGTTCCACCAAGTTCTACATTGGTTAGGGTAAATTTAACCATCGATTGATGCTGCTCTTATTGACTACTTACACGGAATGTGGCCACACATACTCGGATCACCTTCTCCTTAATGGCTCCTTTAGCAATGTTAATTACTGGCAAGATAATGTCATGCTCTCTAATGACATGATTAATTAGATATTCGCATGTTTACTATTTTGTTATAACATACCGATCGATATTTTCCGCTACTTTAATCTCAAAGGTTAATAGCCAGATACACACTACAACTTGATATTGTAATTGCGGATTATTCTCATTTCGTCGTAAATGATCAACAAGTCTATATTCATGGTAAATAGAAATGAGTATCATTGATATATGCATTCAAGTATATGCACTTACGCTGATACACCATGAGGTGTGTTATAGAATAAAATACGTAGTGATGGTTTACGCAATAGTGATGCTAGTAGTTGTGTGGCAATATCGGTTATACTAGCATTACGTGATGCTTTTATACGAGAAATGATCCAATTGATCAGAACAAGTAGGTCCTGTTCGGATAGACGACCTGTAGAACTGCTATCCATTAATTGAATGCCGTATGTATGCATCGATATATATATATAGGGAGAGAGTATAATGAGTGGCTTACCAAACTAGAAAGGTGAGTATTTTTGCAGCCTTCATTGATAAATATTCATCGTCTTTGGATAGGCAGCTATAAGCATATATATAGATATAGTATAAATAAATAGATATGTATATCATTACATTGTCAATTACCTTAGTAAAGGTGCGTATGGCAAAGTGGGATCATATCCGCCTAGATCGACAAAGAGTCGAGCTCGTTCCGGATCATCTAGATAATAATTGAATCTATAGTGTTAGAATGCAACAGCAATGCTTGCACTATTATTGACTAGCTAGCTTACCACCAATCATATCATCAATAAGCACGAGTATATGCTGGATTGTATCGACACGCACAAGCTTCTGAAGTAAGCTTATGAACAATGAGGCATATCGTGGATCATCCTAGTGATATTGAAGAGTATAATTAGTCAGTCAGTCAAACTATATTAAAAGTATATGTATGTGTCTAGTCTACTTACATCCGGTGAGCGTCGTTCATAGCCACGTAACAAGCCTAGTTCCGCCTCTGTAATAAGTGAAGCACGTTGATATCCCTAGTTCGTAATAAGAGTATTAGCAGTCGTTTAACATGTCACTGCTAGTCTAATACTCCCATACTAACCTCCCATGGAACAGGACGAGTACGAATACGATTGGTCGAGTCATCCAAGTAGTTATTAGTTACAAACGGTGTTTGCAAACCTGCATCGTTTGAAGTACTACCGCTCGACGACGCTATAGCATATATGGCAGTAGACATGACGATAAATGGTGCAAGATGAACCAATTCAAATACTTGTGACGTATACTACAATGCTATTCGTATCTACTGGATAGTGACGTAGAACTACGCGAATATAGAGAGAAAGAGAAAGAAGATTGAACGAGACAATAAACGCAGACTATGACGTGTTGAACCTATTGTTCAGCTATAGCGGTCGAGTAGGTGAAACTGAGAATGAACTGGACAGAAATGACGAGAGAGTATTTGAAAAGAAAGGAAAGTAACACTGGTAAGAAGTGGAGAAAAGTGAAATGAACGAACGAACGAATACTACTAATATAATCGTAGAGCTGTTATAACGTCGCCATCTTATGACGACAATCAGTGTTGTCTGATGTCAGTCCTATTGCTTGATTCAACACCATATGATAGGTCTGCTGATCTCTTACTATCATCATAGTGGCTATTCTAGCAAATGTATCCGCTCTCTACATATATACATACATATATACTCTATGTATAGCATCATTATCTATCTGGATATGCCTGCAAATAACTCTCAATAATATCTAGCATATTAGTAAGTTGTAGCATCGCATGCTTCATAAAGTATTGCCATTATCGATGCTGTTAGCGCACGCTATTACTACCGGCATAATTCACCTTAATCTCCCCCTTTTTTCTAATATAAAAGTAGACTTGTACGTTTATTGACCATAACATTGATGCTTGCCTCTTTCATTTATCAACTTATTACCACAACAACAACCACAACCACAACACTCTAACTTTTCTATTTGTTCATCTACTACTTGATTGTGCATTCGCCTTCATTTTAACTTGATCTGTTATTTAACAAATCATCTATGCTATAATAGTTTATACGGCGGAGAATCCTGTATCTTTTTACTCGTTGACGTGTTCTACTGTCCATATTACCGACACTATGGATAAATATCAGGTAGGTGCTTTTTATTTGTTATTCTACATATACTACTACTAATACTAATCCTATGGTATAAATAGAAAATAGAGAAACTAGGCGAAGGTAAGCAGTATTAGTTTAATGGATAAAATAGACAACACAGTATGATATATTGACCATTATGGATATATATATATATACGTATATACGTATATAGGCACCTATGGCATTGTATACAAATCACTCAATCGTGAAACCAATGAAATAGTCGCCCTTAAACGTATTCGTCTAGATAACGAAGAAGAAGGGGTAAGTGAAATGGAAAGCATTACTATGATGCGTAGTAATCATATTTACGTATCTCCTCCATCCATTTATTAGGTGCCATGTACAGCTATCCGTGAAATATCACTATTAAAGGAACTAGTTCATACCAATATTGTTCGGTAAATAATGACTCGTACTTGTTACGCGTTATTACATCTTGATTAACTGGACTATTTATACTTGTCATGACATCCTAATAGATTACATGATGTACTTCATACTGATCGGAAATTAACCCTAGTATTTGAGTATATGGATTCGGATCTGAAGAAATATCTCGATGCAAATGGTGGCGATATTGACTTGCCTACTATTCAGGTAGATATATATTCATATATATATATATAACTATTTATTTATTGATGTTCCTATCATTTCATTAATATAATCTAGAATCTACTATATCAACTATTGCAAGGCATTGCATTTTGTCACGCACAACGAGTACTTCATCGAGTAAGTCTATATCTATATATATGATAATAGTTGCTTATTTGTTATCTGTTTATTTGTTTATAGGATTTAAAACCACAAAACTTGCTTATCAACAAAGTAAGAATCATTCATAATTATACAATGCGTACTTTCCTTATTAACACGTTCATTATTCATAGAAGGGCGAATTGAAACTAGGTGATTTCGGATTAGCACGCGCTTTCGGTATTCCAGTTAGAAGTTACTCGCACGAAGTTGTAACACTATGGTATCGACCACCCGATGTACTTATGGGTTCACGTCAATACTCTACCAGTATCGATTTGTGGTCTGTAGGTTGTATATTTGCAGGTAAGCATGATTATTATTATTATTATTATTATATATGTTACTTATCTATCATTAATAGAAATGGCATCTGGACGTCCATTATTCCCGGGTAACTCGGTACAAGATCAACTTTTACGTATTTTCAAATATCCTTTTCTTTGCTGTTACACGACAAATACAACTCATCCATTACCAATAACTAATTGTTATGCCTTAACTTGAATGATTTCTATTACAGTGTTGGGTACACCTAATGAAACAGGATGGCCTAGTATTACACAATTACCCAACTATCGTGTAAGTAATTCATGATTGCAATAGGAATAGTTGTAATAACTATGATATGATATCCATTGAATACAGCCGGATTTCCCTGTTCATCCCCGTGTACCATTGGAGCGATACTATCCTAAATTAAATGCAACTGGTATTGATCTATTAAATGTAAGAAGTGAACATGCGTATATTTACTCGATTGCATTGTTAATTCGCTGCATTCTATTAGGCATTACTTGAATTCCAACCGGAAAAACGAATTAGTGCTCGTGATGCACTGGAACGTAAGTAGCATTTGTTTTATGTAATATTTACCTAACTAACTAACTATCTATTTATCTATAGATCCCTTCTTTAAGGATATTCATCAGAAAACATCAGTACCTGCTACCACAGCTCAATAGTAAATTTAGTTTTCACCTTTTAATATAATAGATATTTATACTAAATAATAATGATAATAATAATAATATGATATATATATATGCCTATAATGAGTAATGACAAATAACTGGTTTCCTATTGACGTGAATAGTTTTGTTCCATACGAATAGCCATACGAATGTGTACATCACTACCATCCGTGGTTACCCGACACAATGGACGACTCGTCGGTTTGTTCTTGCCCGATGCCGATGATGATCGTGACATGGTTGGACTTGGCTGTGGTGAGACACCAGGTGAGCTAATCGAGCGTGCTTTCAACTTTGGCGACAAGCTCGGTGAACGCATGGAACGTCTAGGCGATTTAGGGATTGAACCGGAACTATGTGCACGATTACTTTTAGGAGCAGTAGTAATATTAGTTTCAGTATTAGTAACAGTTAAGCCAGGTGAGGAAGGTGTTGTTGGCAGGGTTCTAGCCGGTAATCGAATAGGATACAATGGCGATAATGGTGTTGGTTGTTGATTCGAATCCATGGGTACCAATTTATGAAATAATGCAGCATGAGCTATAACATGATATTAAATTATATGTAATGTATTATTGTTATTAAACTTACTTGATAAATATCTACAATGGATAGTGTAATATGAAATGATCATGACATAATTGTTAGTATCATCATAGATAAATAGCGCTATTCTTAGTTGACTTACCGTGACAGTTCGACCCATCCACCACCAACGCGTACCATCACCATACGATCGTTTAGCATACGACAGAAGATGGCCTTCGGTTCTACGTCACCGATAATGTATCTGCCCGGTTGTGTTCTCTCTATTTTAATCTCCATGTTACACTCGTTAATGATACTCGCCACACGAACATCCAGTTTATCTGATGTATCTGCCACATAACGATTAGGCGATGGATGAACAAGCATGGGGCGAATCCATTTGAAACCAGGTCGCGATACAAGCGATGGCGTTGCCGTGGATGCTGATGCTGATGATGCTAATGATGATGATGCTGATGGCTGTTCACCAACAGAGCTGACACTCGATGATCGTCTACGTGGTATATGACTAATAGAACTGGTACTACTAGTGTGAGCATGTCCACTAGGTGTACTATTACTATTAGTACGTCGATGCTTTCGCTGCTCTATCGCGGATGATGACGTTGCTGATGCTGACGCTGATGCTGGTAATTCAGTGCCTTCTTCTTCATTGGCACTGTCATCCTCTGCAATATCCGGTATTGTCTCGAGTACTACAGTCGGTTTATGGATTCGTTTTTTACGTAATGCTTCCAATTCATTTGCCGCAAATGAACGTGTCTCATGCCATTGCTTCTCGAATTTACTAAACTCCTCCGAGGCTACTCGTCCATTGATGGAAGCGGCCAATGAGCTGATATCCGCTAAACGTTGAGGTATCTCGGTTTCCGCATCGGTTAGACAGACGGATAATCGATGGATAAGCATTTCGATATCATCCCGATTAGTGACGGTGGCCGCCTCGACAATCGATTCATCGACCATATTCAGTAGATGGTTGAGATCATCATCCAGATCGAGCATTTCATCCTGGAATTGTTCCATTAATTCGGCATCTCGAATCTTGGAGACGGTCAACGCTTCCAGTTGTTCTAGTTGCTCCATCACCGCGTGGCTCACCTCCTGGAAACTATCCGTGCCATCGTCATTCTCCATATCTTGTATCACCCGGCCTAATTGCTCGCCTAGTTCCTTCACTTGCGATTGCAATTCATACAGTCGTTCCAATGCGGATTGTCGATCGTGCGTTGCATCTAGCATGGCCGCGTGCAGTTCATTGACACGCGACGCCACCATGGAGATGTTACGCGAGTAGAGAAGGCGCTGCTCGTTCACATTGCCATCGCTGCGTAGACTTTCCAGTTCCGCTTTCAGTGTATTCCACGCGGCCATTAACTGCGTGTAATTCATGTTGACTCGCATACGGAAACGATCGAGACCGGCCAACTCGCTCGCTAATACGAAATCGCTACGACTGTACTCGTCGATACTATCGCACAATGCGGTACAGTCATCGGCAGTGATGCGCATAATCTCGGAGCCAATCTTCATTAGCTCGGGCTCCTTCACTTTATCCTTCGTATATTGACTATCGGTCGGCAATGATGAACGCGCCTTGTCGATACGCTGCATTACACCGGCGTAGAATGTGACCATGTCGCTATACCGAGTAAGCATGGCATCCAGGTTTCGCTCCAAATCAATGGCACTACGCACGTCGTCACGCGCTCGTTCCGCCTCGTCGAGCATCTTCTCGATGTTCTCGTGTCCTTCAAATCCATCGGAACACATTGTTTGCAACTTTTCGAATCCCACCTCGATTTCCTGGATAATCACGTTGATATGCTGCTCTTTCGGTGCTGTCTTATCGATGGACGCCGCCTCATCCTTGCTCGACGTGTCATTGTCGACTAACGCCTGCGCTAGTCGTTTCTCACGTTCCGTAGTATGTTCACGATAAATGGTCAGACAATCCTGTATGTAGCGACGACACTCATCGATGGCGAAGCTGGCACGTTTCATACGATAGGCGTCCTCTTTAGCCTGGGCGAACGTCGATCTTGTCCGTAGTAGCTCCTCCATCAAGTCGAACTTGCGAATGTTAAGCATATCCGAAATATCCTCGTTGAAATCGTCGTCTAGCTCCTTGTCTTCGTCCGGATCGGTGGTGGTGAATCTCATCTGTTTCAAGTCAATATCGATGGTGTCCAGTTGATTTTCGATCTCTTGAATGACTGCACCCAATGCCTCCGGTACAAATTGAGAAATGGCCGTCATATTATCCTTTACCGCTTCAATACGAGATTGCATCTGGTTAAGCTGAGCATCCCCTAGGAAGTAGCGATCGCACGCGTCTAGTCGTCCGGTTACTCGTTCCGCTAACTCGCGCGATCGGTGCAGTTCATTGGCAACTGCCGGTGGAATACTTGGCGGTAGTTTCTGTTGCAGCATACCAATAACATCGCCTACAGCAATTTTAATCAATTCAATACGTGTGGTATTAAGCGATTTGCCATCACCGAGCATGTCGTCCAAGTCGGCCTCCGATTTCTCTAGACTCTCGCCGATCGATTGCACAGCCTCGGCGATTCTAATTAGGCCGACAATCTCGCCCGATAACAGACGACATAGCTCCTCCTCTTCCGCTAGTCGGGTAAGTAGTGCCGATATGGATTCCTCCAGCATGTCGCAATCCTCGATCAACTCGCTGTTGGGACAAAGCTGGGTAATTTCCTCGCGGATCTCTCGCATCGTTCTAAGCCCGTCCTCCTCGTGAATAGCCCTTAAACATGTAGATATCTCGGTCGTACGCTCGACAAACTGTTTCATATCGGCTACCGTGGCGAATGTAACCATCGAGCGGGGCTCTGGCATCATCTCCAATGCACGACTGCAATCCGCCATCAGCTGGTTGTACAGTGTTTCCGCTTCCGCATACAGACTAGTTGCTTCTATATAGTTTGGATCTGGCGTGTCTTGTGCTAATTCCGACTCACGATCACTATCCTCTACCTGATCAGCTACGATGCTAGCTTCTATCCATTATTCGTTAATATTCATTATTATTTGTTATTACTGATACTAATCCACTTACCAGAAATGCTTTGTGGTAATGCCTCTTCCTCCTCCTCCTCCTTCTTCTCCTCGATTGATGAATCGTGTTGATATGATTCATTGGTTGAGATCTCTTCTATTGGATCTGATACAATAGCAGTAGCAATAATAGTAGTAGGAGCAGCGGCAGTAGTAGGACTATTAAGTGCAGAGCTAGTGCTAGATTCTCCTCCATGACTAGGTATTTTCGGCAGGGTCATACGACGTAATTGCTGTTCAATATTACCTGCCGGCTCCATAAATGCATCGGTGGGTGATTCCGGCACTAGTAGCACCGGACTAAGTTGTTCACGGCCTTGCTTCAATTGAAGACTCTCGTGTTTATCCTCCTTATTTGCCAGTTCACTATTTCGACGAGCGCGTGTCTCCTCGACAGTTCGGCATTTGTCGGCCTGAGCGAGGCGGCATTCCTCGGCACGACGCTCCTCCTCCGCTCTACACCGCGCTAACACATCTTGATTCTGTCGAGCGGTCATTGCCACATAAAACTCGGACACATATATCATAATGGATCGTTCATCGGGTACCTCCATGTTGGCGATGTCTTCCACCTCGAGTAGCGGTGTAATGTCCAAGTGGGTTTGGGCTAAAGCGAATGCTTCGGTTAACGTGTCACTCCAGTGCTCCTTCCCGTTCTTAAGTAGTATCTCATCGATATTAGGAAGGATAGCCGGGTCGTACCGATGGATAAGTATCATGAATAGACAGCCACTCTGCCATGATCGACTGAAGTCCGTCACTTCCGGTGCATTAACATAATTCGTCGTTTGATTGCGTACCCAGCCGAGTAATGAAGCACGTACATCATGCTGGTTAATTGCTTTGGATTGTCGTCGATGATCCTCGGATTTACTCTTCTCGTCGTCAGTTGTCTAATTGATCATCATCATCATTATCATCATTATTAGCAATAAATTTACTGCTATTACTATGCTACGTTTCATCTATTTCACTTACTGAACTGTCTTCATTGGCTATACTGTCAGGTTCTGCGGTTAGGGCACCTGCATCATTATTAGCCTGTGTATTATTTGAGTTGCTATTACTAGTCCCGCCAGATTGATTATTATTCCCGGAGTGTGCCTCTGCTTTGGCTGCGCGTTGAATTTGAAAACGTAGAATCACCACCCAGACCAGACCGAGCGTTAATTTTAGATTGCCATCGACGATATCCTCCGCGCCTACATTCATTAGTGGACCGCCCAGTTTACGTTCCAGGAATTGTAGAGCGTTGCCAACATTGGCCAATCGATGAATACGCATTGTACCGCGTTCGGTGGGCGGTATAGTCTGTCGAGCTAGCGTGTACAAGAGGGCGAGGAGGACTTTGCCATCGCGTAAATCATATTCGAGTGCCTCGACCGCAAGGCCCGTGTCACGTAGCTGAACGTTGACCCATTTTGTGAACGTCTTCTTTTGTACCTCTTCAAACATACAGGCCAGCTTACGTACCCGGTCATAGGACATGACGGAGGTACGCTCGCCTGGTTTTAACTTACGAGATACTGTCCACGACATGGAGACGTAGCAATAACAGCAATAACAACAACACGGGGATTATAGTGATAATGAAATAGAACAAGAATAAATTCAATAGTTCAGATGATTGCTTATAGTTGCAAGTAATAGGATATCTACAAAGCAACAGTTAGTATGAGATGACACTAGTGCTACAGCGTAGAATAATATAGACGAGTGTAGTTGGTCTACTTCCATTCGCACAGTCTATCAGTTGTATTGACTTACTTTTAAGTAGCATTCAAGCTTAATAAAAAGTAATGATATTATAAATAATAAGGTATGATATATAGAAGTATATAAGTATATGTAGGCTTATTCAAACACAGATGCTGATGCAAAATTCGAAAACCTCCGCAGAACAATAGAAAAATAAATGAAATGGATGCGGATGCGGCGATAACAATGTTGGCTTATTAGAGAAGGAAAAAGAAGAATGAACGAGAGAGCGAGAGAGACTATCAGCTTGCAGTAATAGTGAAATGATAATGATAATGTGCAGCTCAGCGGCTTAGGAGAGAAGACATGGCATATCATCGAAAAAACAGGTCTCGTGATAATATATCAAGGTTGTCTGTAACAGATTGGAAACATACACACATTTATACACGCACATACATAGATAATAAATGATTCAACAATAACTATTTACTACCAACTTGTAATGATGTACAAGTGTTACCATTTTTTGTAAATCAAGTATAGTCCCATCTGATAATACTTGTATAAGCATAGTATAGTATTCTAATAAAATACGCAAGTGTACATTGGAATGTTTACAATTGAAAATCATCGATTAGTGTGGCCCCTTCTTGGTATCTTGTTTCTAATACGGTAAGCTATTACAATCTAATAATATACGCGATAATTTGTAACATTGCAAATATAAATGCATCCAACGTCGAAAGAAAGGAGAGAAAGAAAAAATAGAAATCTAATAACCAAGTTACAGTATTAATGAGTTCTATGGAACGCACACGCACACGCACACGCGTGTAAATGTCACTAATGACGATGATCGAATGGTGCCAATCATGAAGAGTATACTTTTTGATAAAGTGCCATCAATATCGACGTTGCCAATCCGATAGAACTGTACAATTAATTGGCGTTGACCATACTCCACGACTCGGATGACGTTGCCGATGATATCATCGTCTAGCGATTACGCAAGTTGTAAGAGTAAGAAAAAAGTAAAAAGTAAAAGCAGCAGCTACTTGCCACCAATGAAAACGCTTGTCTGCGAGGTTACGCCGTGCAGAGTCAAAATGGATATAGTCATAAATGCTAGGCTGGTCTAGCCGTACAATGCCACATACGCACTTGTACATTATGCCAACGCCTGCCTGCAAAGGGTTGTCACATGGCGATGTACGGCTTGTGCGCAAAATGGGCCATGGATGAAACAATAACAAGTGTTGCCTCTTCCATGTCAATCAATGGCACAACTGGTGGACATTATGGGCAGTGTGCAGATGCCGGTTTTGTTTGGCCTCATACTCGATAGAATGGCACCATTTTAGACAATACAACAATGTGAATGCACTCCATGCTATAACCAGATGCAGCACACGTACAATTGTATGCACCTCGCTGTCCGTGGTATTTAATGGACAGCGTCTTTGTCGATATCGCCGCGTGTTATCATTAAAACCACTTTTCTCATTCAGTATCTCGTCTTCCATTGTGTCTATCCAGTTGCAAGAATACATTAAATCGTGCACTCCTATATAATATTCATTTACTATGACATCACTCTTACCGTCGATGCTGACCTCCTGGCTCAGCCACTTGTACAATTGGTTTAGTACCGCTCGTGAAGAAGCCGAAGAAGCCCGTCAGTTAGCCGAGGCTGAACTTGCCAAAGCGACTAAGGAACGAGCCGCAGCCGAGGATTGGAAGAAAACAGCGCAGGAATGGGAGCGTATCTCAAGAAATGCCCTGTCGCAAGCGGTTGCCGACTGGAACGCCCAGGCAAAAGCACGTGCCGAAGCGGAGCGTTTGTTGAAGCTGGCCGAGGATTCGCATGATGATGAGGCGATTGAAAGTGCAAAGCGTCAAATTGAGGAAGCGCAAGAGCAACAGGAGCTCGC
Organism: Syncephalis plumigaleata; assembly: GCA_025201365.1. Lineage (NCBI taxonomy): Eukaryota > Fungi > Zoopagomycota > Zoopagomycetes > Zoopagales > Piptocephalidaceae > Syncephalis > Syncephalis plumigaleata. The sequence continues at coordinate 7,163 of JAIXMF010000211.1, read as the reverse complement.
TCGCAAGCAACAAGAGGAGGCCGAGCGCAAACTAGCGGAAGCCGAGGCTGCCATTCAAAAGGCCGAGGAAGATCAGCGTCAAGCGGATGAACGCTTTGCAGAGGCTCAGAAGAAGCAGGAGGAGGCGGAGCAGCGACTTCAAGAACTCGAGGAGCGAGAGCGTTTGGCCAACGAGGAAGAAAACGAAGAAGAGCGTAAAGCAATGATTGCCAAGTGGATGCAAGAGGAAGAAGAAGAGAAGAAGCGAGTGCAGAAGGAGGAGGAGGAAGCAGCCCAGCGCGCAAAGGAAGAAGCTGAACGTCTAGAGGCCGAAAGACTTGAGGCCGAGAAGAAGGAAGCTGAGCGTATTGAAGCAGAACGTTTAGAGGCCGAAAGGATTGAAGCAGAACGTTTAGAGGCCGAGAAGAAGGAAGCAGAACGCATTGAAGCCGAGCGTCTGGAAGCTGAGAGGATTGAGGCCGAGCGTATTGAAGCCGAGAAGAAAGAGGAGGAGCGTCTAGAAGCCGAGAAGAAGGAAGCCGAGCGTCTAGAAGCCGAGAAGAAGGCGGCAGAAGAGAAAGAGCGCAAGGAGATGGTGCGTAAGAGTTCAAAGTCAGCCAAGCTCGATCGTAAGAAGGCGCGCAAGGAAGCCGAAAAGAAGGAAGCCGAACGTAAAGAAGCCGAGCGACTTGAAGCCGAACGTCAAAAAGCCGAAAAGCGTGAAGCCCGACGTCTAGAACAAGAGCGCAAGGAGGCCGAAAGGAAGGAGCTCAAGCGTAAGGAAGCGGAACGTAAAGAGGCGAAACGCAAAGAGGCCGAGCGTAAGGAAGCAGAGAAGAAGGAAGCCGAACGTCTAGAAGCTGAGAAGAAAGAAGCTGAGCGTATTGAAGCTGAAAGACTTGAGGCGGAGCGTCTAGAGGCCGTGAAGAAGGAAGCAGAACGTATTGAAGCCGAGCGTATTGAAGCTGAAAGGATTGAGGCCGAACGCATTGAAGCGGAGAAGAAGGAAGCTAAACGCTTAGAGGCCGAGAAGAAAGAAGCTGAACGCATTGAAGCCGAGAAAAAGGAAGCTGAAAGACTTGAGGTTGAACGTCTAGAAGCAGAGAAGAAAGAAGCCGAGCGTCTGGAGGCCGAGCGTATTGAAGCTGAAAGGATTGAGGCCGAACGCATTGAAGCGGAGAAGAAGGAAGCTAAACGCTTAGAGGCCGAGAAGAAAGAAGCCGAGAGAATTGAAGCCGAGAAGAAGGAAGTCGAAAGACTCGAAGCCGAACGTCTGGAGACTGAGAAGAAAGAAGCTGAACGTCTGGAGGCAGAACGCATTGAAGCAGAAAGGATCGAAGCAGTACGTAAAGAGGCAGAACGTTCATTACACGGTCGAGGAATATCAGCGGTGACCGCGGCTAGTATGGTAGTGGAGCATTCCCGCCGTTCATCCGAGCTTATTATCGAGCCGTATGCTCAAGGAATGCCCGGCGAACTAGCGACCATTGCACAGGAGGAGAGTGACGAGGATCAAACTGCATCGATATTACAAGGCAACATGAGCAGCAACGTGTCATCGGCTAGCAATGAAACGACAGAACCTATCACACCATCTATCAGTCAGAGTAATAGCAACCATAATGCGATCGCCATGAAAAAGTCAAAATCAATTAGACGCAGTTTATCCGCGGGTCTCGCTCGTTTGTCGCGTACGATGTCGGCACCAACACGTCTTGTTCGCACCTTATCCAATCGCGAGATGGACCTGATGAAAGAAGAGACGCCTAGCGAGCTGATGGAGCAAGTGCCACTGTCGCGTCGTCTCTCGCAGCGTGCCTCGGTAGCGATGACCAGGGCGTCCCGTAGTTCTCGTCGTGCTTTGTCCCATGTCAAACCATCCAAGGGATTCACCTCGGTCACCTCGGTATCCATGTCAATGGCGTATTCTCCCTTCCACATGCAGTATTCGACCAATTATCCTGGTTATGCCAAGGTTCCTACATTTAACTAAACCTCTACCTAATTGTATTTGCATCGCTTTCATCGTTTCATCATCTTTAATTCATAATAAATATGTAAATTGTGCCATCGTAATATTAATAGTATAGCAATGTTTGTTTGTTTACCTGTCAATGTGTAACCATAAGTGATTCACGCTGGTATTTATACTATAAAATACACAACTTTTCCAACCGATTAACACTACTGGCCTTTAACTTTTGCTGTTTATTAATGAATAGATTTGCACAATTGTTAACACCATCATCGCATTACTATTATTATTGAGTAGTTGTCATGGCCCTAGCAGTTGAGGGAGATGTTAATGATTGCGATATCATATATTACAATTAGTGATAATAAATAATAGGTATTCTTCATTATTAATTTACATTATTAGTTAATAGAAACATATTGCTTGCTCTAATGTGATCAATAACAATATAGTATGGTTTATTGATGCTTGTCATAGTTCGCCATACTCTTCTATTACTAGCGTATGCATGTCATCGGGACTACATATCGTACCAAACATTGTACATACATTTATCGTTTCTCTTGGAGCTGTAGGCTCTAGTTTGCGTACTATTTCTTTTGTATTAATATTCACAAGTAATCTAGGCTCTTTCGAATCCTGATGTGTAATCAAGTATAAGCTTCCTATGATATGATAATACGACTTCATGCCTGGGAACCGTAATATCTGATCGTCATTACAAGATAAATCTGTCCATACTCTTAGGCGATCATTAGTTGACAGTTGGCGTTTAAATCCGAACTGCAGCAGTGGGACTGGTAGATAGTTATCAGATAGAATATAACGATTTTGTGGAGTACTACATTGGCCGCCTAATGTTACATCATGAATTACAAAGGGATAGCGGCAGACGCGACTAATTAGCTGTGCTATCATGTGTGAGCCAGATGAGTTATGAGCAAATAATAGACGTTTTGTATGAATTTCAGGTAGTTGAAACCATCCACTTCGCAATTGTATAACAGGATTATTGCTCGAGAATTGGTATAATGCCCATTCAATACGATCCACATCATCATCTTTGACTAGTCTTGCCACGTATACTATTGCTGTATCATTGGTTGTTTGATAGAAACGTGTTGCATCCCATGTATCATCAATCTTTCCTGGACACATGGTATTATTATCTATATCGAATACCATTACATTGACTAAATGTATTGATTATTAGTACTAGTTATATTGCATTGTTGTATAATTATTAATATTACTTTTCCATTTTGGCGAACTCTTGAATGATTCGTATAATTCATACAATAGTAATGCCCATTTCCCCTCAATTGTCCTCATTTTATATTGTACTGGGATATCGAATGTAGTGAAAACACCACCATGCTTGCGAGTAAGTATTTTTACATTATAGTGGGTAGCATTCTCGGTTGGCCTAGAAGATGCAGCTATATAATGATCGCCTGTAACATATTCATACTGAGCTTCATTACCACTATCTAGCGAAAGAATGTTTGGCGATGTAGATAATGTACTGCTATATCCAATGTTGTTTCTTGATTTAAGATTTGAATAGGGCATGTATTCTAAAGTATAACTATGACTTGATGTTTCGTCTGGATGATCTTGCTGTGCGAGAAATATACAATTATCATTAGCATCTTTGCAATAGTGTATTCCATCATTGTCATGTTCCATATCGATATGTGTGGTCTTGCATCGTCCATATCGCCAATTATTCTCGGTGCTCACTCGTCGACGATATGTGTTGTACCAGTCCACATTCTCTAGTAGATCGGCTCGTTTATCCGATGTACATGGATTGTTGACATCCGTGCGTATACACCATAATACGAAATCCATTTCTTTAACATAATAGACTCCTGATAGGAAATCCCTATGGTATAGCTCTTGCCATAATGCTCTATCATTTCGAATACTGCTTCTTAACGAGTGACAACATGCTGATAAACGCAATAATTCGATATGACCAAGCTGACTACGAAAGGCACGCTGGTCATGAAATGGAAGAGTATTCAGACAAACTAGTAATCTACAAGACGAGTTGGGATTACTCGATATTTCAGTAGTAGTAGTAGTAGACATAGTGGAATGGAATAAGAAAGGCGATATGGGGTAGAGAAATAGGATGACGTTATTGTAATCGAGAATACACAAATAAATCATACGCAAGTGTGGATAACAATGAAGCATGGTGTTCAAGTATTTCTAATTGACGAGATATCCTACTGTCACTTGTCATGCCTTCTTAAGATGAGTACAATCTATAGCAATATACTCATTCATTATTCTATTAGATGCACACATCAGAATTGTAAATATGACATGAAAGGTAAAGGATTCGAGTATCGTGTATGGAATCGGGATATGGCAGCATGTCTGAATGTTATTCAGATTATTCTCAGTCTTTGCAATGGAAATGGTATTCCAGCACAACTACATCAAAGTGTCATTACTTCTAAACATTCAATAAATGAAGGACAACAAATAGCAACTTATCCGTGATGGTTATGGCTACTCACATCTAAATACATAAGTTTTATTATCATAACTATTATCTATTTGTAAAAGCAAAAGAAGTTCTGTAATTAAGCAATAGAACGGTAACATAACGTAAGTAACAAGTCACACAACAATTCAATTACCGCCAATAATACCATTATTTATTAATAAAGAAAATACGCAGAAATCGATTACTGAACACATGTATACGCCGCTCACTGCAACAATTGCGAATGAATATGGATTGTATAAAGAAACAACAAAAATAAGTGTATATGTTTTGATTATTGCAAAATACGAATACAAATGTGGCTAGACACTTTTGTTAAGCCATTGGTCGAATGGACAACAATGACAATGATCATTCGTATAGCATTCTATGATCAGAAGCATTGCAATAATAAAACGATAATAAACGCTTGTATGCGCACGCGGGTGTACATGTATATAGACTGATAAGCAATAGAACTGCAGGGTTAAAACGATAGGGCGTGTGTATGTATGTATGTATGTATGAGTGGGCGAGTGAGTGAAAGACAAGCAGCAGCAGCAGCAGCAGCTAGGATAGAAGTGAAGAAGTAGAGTAAAAGAAAAAGTGTAATTGTAGTAGTGTAGTAGTAGTAGTTAATTGCCAAGTCACAAGTTAAATTTGTAGACATGTTTTAACTGTGATATTAAGCAACAACAACAACAACGATAAGAGGAAAGCTTTGTGACCGCACACGCACGATCTTTCAGGGAAGAAAAGAAACGCATAGTAATGCACGACCACCAGCCAGCAATGGGGGTCCGGTGGAAGTAGAGATTGGATAATAAACGTGAAGAATTATAGCAATAACACGAATAGAAAAATATGCAAGTAGACCATCACACATCATACGATACGATGTATATGGCAGCCATAGTCTTTAACGCTTAATGAATACCAGCTATGCGTATATCATTAAAGCACTTTAGGCGGAGGCTTCCACCTTGGCTGCAACGGTCTCCTCGACAATCTCTTCGGTAACGGTAACTTCCTCGGTGACTACGACAGTTTCGGACACTTCCTTGACTGCGACCTCTTCAGTGTCGGATTTGCCGTTAGCGGCATCTTCTTGAGGAGCGACACCTTCGGCTGGAGCAGCAGCATCCTCCTTGACTGATTGACGGCTGGCGAAACCAGTGAGGCGGTCGAGGAGTGTGAGACGACGTGTGACCTTCTTAGTGGAGTCGATGGTCTTGGTCTCCTCGGAGGCAGATTCAGCGGCGGCTTCAGCAGCGGTCTCCTCGGCGGTGGCGGCTACCTCCTCTTCCTCGGCACCTTCAGCCTTGGCGACTTCATCCTTGCGTGGGTTGCGCTTGCGGAAGATGCCGGTGAAGGCGCGAGCGATAGGTGATTGAGAGCGAGCAACTGGCTCGGCTGCCTCTTCGGTGGCTTCAGCATCCTCAGCGGCTTCTTCGGTGTTGGCTTCTTCGGTTTCAGCGGCAGCTTCCTCAGTGGCCTCGGCGGCAGCTTCAGTAGCTTCGGCAGCCTCCTCGGTGGCCTCAGATTCAGTGGTGATTTCACCGCTTTGCTTGCGACCGAAAATGGTCTTGAAGACATGCAATGGACCCTTGGATGAGCCGACCACTTCAGTAACAACGGTGGTTGTTTCACCGGCAGCATCTGTAACAGTCGTGGTAGTGGTTTCCACAACTTCGGTGACTTCGGTGGCGACAGCTTCACCTTCAGCGGCAGCCTCGGCAGCGGTCTCCTCGGCAGCTTCAGCGACAGCTTCGGCTTCAGTGGCAACAGCCTCTTCGGCGGTAGCCTTGGCTTCAGCGGCGACCTCGGTGACTTCAGTCTTCTTCTTGGTGGTCATTGAGCGCAAAAGCTTACCAACACCAGCGAAGGCCTTCTTGGGAGCGGCAATGACTTCTTCAGCAACTGTGGCGGCGTGCTCGGTGCTTGCCTCAGTAGTTTCGGCAGCTTCGGCACTCTCCTCCTTGGCTTCTTCAGCGGTGGCTTCGGTGGCTTCGGTAGCTTCGGCGGTTTCGGCAGCTTCCTCGGTAGTCTCAGCGGTGGCTTCTTCGGCGGTGGCTTCAGCTGCTTGAGCTTCTTCGGTGGCTTCTTCGGTGACAGCTTCCTGTTGCTCGGTGCCAGTGGGCTTCTTGGCGATGATACTGTTGAAGAAGCTGAAACGCTTCTTGGTGGAAGTGGTGACTTCAGTGGTGACGGTTTCCGTGACTTCTTCGGTTGTTTCGGTCACTTCGGTCACGACGGCTTCAGTCTCGGTGGCTACGGCCTCGGTGGCAGCATCAGCCTCATCCTCGACGGTAGCGACAGCGGATTCAACGGCAGCTTCAGCAGCCTCGGTAGCCTTAGTCTTGGCCTTGAAAATGCTGCCTAGACCAAAGCCGCGCTTAGCAGATGGCACCTTGGTGATTTCTTCGGCAACAATTTCCTCAGTGGTCTCGACAGTCTCGGTGACTTCGGTGGTGACGACTTCGGTGACTTCCTGAGCGGTAGCGGCAGTCTCTTCCTCGACAGCGATGGTGGCAGCGGTGGCAGTAGTAGCTGGCTTCTTGCTGAGGAATCCAAAGTAGGAGCGGCGCTTGGAGCTTGGTGGAGTAACTTCCGCGCCACTTTCCTTGGTGGCTTCAGTCTCGGATTCGCTATGCGAGAGCATCTCCTCGGCAGTGGCGGCAGCCGAGTTGGACACGACGCTCTTGG